>JAJLRB010002744.1:0-13211 GCA_020976825.1 Odocoileus hemionus | reverse complement strand
AAAAAGTATTTCATAGAGATCATAGCAGGAACATTTGGGAAATCTGTAACTTTACCAGGGAGAAAGTGACCTCCTGAGGCAAAGAACTAGGAGCCCTTTTCTGGGGCTCATATGAATAGGGTAGAAGTTCAGAGCTTCCAGCTCTCTCCTGCCTCACTGCCACTAGGAATAAACACAATAAACACACAAACTGGAGTCCACTTTGAAGTCTAAAATGGGGCACAGTATTATTATACTTATTTTCACAGAACTAAACACTAGAAGATTTAAGAACAGTGTATAAGCAGTGGGGTGAAAGACTTAAGATTTTCCTACAGGGGTTTGATAGCTCTTGCTTTTTCTGAATCCAACTTTTTCTACTGGTTAGAGAAAGGTCAACCTTTATACAAACACCCACCTTAAAGTTCTCATCTCTAATTGATAATAAATTTATTCTGAGATACAATAAATAGAAGAGCTTGTAGAATACCACGGTGGAGCAAAAGCTTCCACAGTGATTTGCCAACGGATGGCAGAAGGAAAATTATTTCTGAGAGTAACTCAAAAAATTTTGTAAGCTGGTTGAAAGAAGGGATTATAACTGCCTACCTTTGTATTCCCAAACACTAGCACTGTGCAAAACTATACATACCCAACGAATAAGTAAATGTTCAGTTTCCACATTTACATCAGGAGATTAAAGAGAGAAGGCCACTTTCTGAAACACTGGAGAGATCTACTTAGCTTTAAACAAAAGCTGAGAGATCTTAGTAAACAAGTTTAACTAGTTAAAGGGGAGATGGTTCCCAAGGAAAGGATGAGGAAGAGAGAAATACCACTGATTCTAAGAGGATTTTGAGTGTTTACCTTCCTTCACGGATAGGGCTTCCAGTTTGATGGGCAACTCCTCTGAGGTCCCGCCTGCAGCTGTTGAACCCTGGATGTCTGGGACAGCATTTTCGGCGACCTGCCCGTGCTGATGACGCAAAATTGTTGACCACAGGCTCCACATCCGTCATTTTGGGTGAATCTGTCCTCATAGTAACATCTACAAATAGAATGTGCACATGAAGACGAAGATAAGCCTATTCCAAGATCCACGTTCACACTAATGGTTAAAAGCCATGGCTACATCAACAACACAGAAGCCTTGAGAATCTAATCATTGACTGCACCCTGCATCAAGGTCCTGGAGCTTTTATTTGCAAAACTGTACAATCACTGGATGGAACAGGAAGGCCTCAGTGGGAGCCAGATGGCTATAAATAACTGCAGAGCCCAAAGGAGCCACTTGGATGCTTTAGGGTGCAGTAATCTCTTGCCTTTTGTTCTGCTTTTCTATGGCTGGATCAGCCAAATGAGGGCTTGGGAGGAAATGCAAACGGATTTGTTTGGCCACTCCCATGGAGACTCTGCCTGCCAGTATTTGCTTGTGGTGCTTGTTCAGGCTGAAACCAAATCACTATAATTTGTAAGGACCAAACAAAACAACACTCTGTTCTTCCTCTTTAGAAATAAGAAATTCAACTTTATCTCAAAGCCTTTTTACCCCAGTGGCAGCTGTTTGTCTATCTGCTCTAGCTTCAGGCATAATTTTCAACAGTCTCATGTTTGTGTTTGGGAGGGTAGAACCTGTGTTACCTTTTCTTGCCTTCAAGTGGACAGGTCAATTACTAGTGCCTTCCTAAACATCATTTATCTTCCTAGCAATTGCCTCTATGAAAGAATTCTCAAGAGACCATTCACTATACAGGGAGGGAGGTAGCAGGCATTGCTTATTCTAAAATGAGCCCTCTCTTTCATATGATGTTTTCTAATGAAAACTCTCCTAAGAAGTCAACAATGAATAGTATCTCAAAAGCAGCAGCTGCAGCAGGAATTTTCTCTTTTTTTGAGAACCCATTAAGTGCTAGGCTGTCAGCTGGGCCTTGAGAGTACAAAAAAAAAGGATTTAGTCTCCATTTTTAGGGGACTTGCACACTCCAAGGGGAGAAGAAAGGATATACATACTAGGATAGACAACATCCTAACATAGAATGTGCTGAGTATCAACCAATGGATGAAGAAACTCATCTGTGGCACCTAATGGCCGAAATAGATGAACCTTGACCTACACGAAGCAAATCAAACCTTTCACTGAAGTTAGAAGGGAGTCTTTCCCAACTAGTTAACTACAATTCAGGAAATGGTAGACATGAAGTGAAAAGAGTCACAAATTATGGTGCATCTGATATCAGAAACACTCTTTCTTTGGTTCACAGGACCCCAAAAATGCACATGGAGCTTCATGTGGGCCCAGATGCTCTCATCTCTAAAGGAATGATGGTAAAGCTGAGAACAATGCTAGATTTTCAGACATTATTTTGGACTTCTAACTTTTGGGTGTTTGCCAATTTGTCTGGCATTGACAACATCAAGTAACTGGACTGTTAGTCAGAAAGAACACTCCATGCTAGACCCACAAGATGATATTGGTTAATTGAATAATTTCTCTGAGTTGCAGTTCCTCACCTATATAATTAGCCTGACTGATTCACAGGATTCTACAGAAGAACAGATGAAACAAAGAACATGGAAATTCTTTCTAACTATAAAACCATGTGTCTGATTATTGGCATCATTATTCATCTCTCACTAAGTTTTATTTATACTACCACCTCTTATGTATCCCCTTTGGTCCTAACAACAAACATCTTATTGAAAGACCTCTTGAGTTTTAAAAAAGGGAAAGCAGAATTTATTCAATACTGCACAAACATTTTCACATGTATTATCTCAGATAAATCTCCCAATAACCCAATGAGGTAGTGAGGAATAACTCTCACCATATGAATGTGGAAACTGGGGCTCAGAAAGGTTAAGTGACTTATTTCGAGTTGAACAACTCCTAACCTAGCACGCAAGGTTGCAAATTCAGTTTCAGTTCATTCTGAAAGCAAGATGACATGGGTTACTACAAAATTATCCTTCTAAACTCTGGTGATATACATAGACAGCCATACAACAGCCAATTCCGATTCTGCCCTTCATTACTTTTTAAATAGAAAAAAATTATATACAGGTGATCCTTGAATGACACAGGTTTAAAAACTGCACAAGACCATTTATATGTGGATTTTTTCCAATTAGTATGTTCTACAGTGCTACACAATCCATGGTTGGTTGAATCCTGAGGTGGAGAACTGCTGATGCAGAGAGCCGACTGCAACATTTATACACAGGTTTTCAGATAAATGGCAGTCGATGCCCTTAACTTCCATGTTGTTTAAAGGTCAACTCTATATACATTTGTGTTGAAAGAAAAAGAAATTCCCTGTTTTTGCATAGGTATTCCTTTCTGGCTTGAACCTCTGGTTATCCACGTGCCCCCCATCCCACACTTACGATAGACAAATTTCAATTAGGATCACTTCTCTACAGCTTGTGAGGGACACTTGACATTAGCTAGGGAACAGACCCCATGTGCAGGCCCCCATTCTGTCCTCAGCCAATTAACATCACACAAGAAGCCATGACCACAATCAACTGTTTATTTCTAGGAAGCAACTTCATGCTAAGTTTGGAAGAGAAGCTCCATGAATACCTTGATTCTTACTGTCCTGACAGTCCAAAATCTTAAAACTGAAGATAACAATAGATATAAGAATATTAAGACACACTCTTTAAAATACTTAAATGCTATATATTTTATGTTTAGCAAGATGGGATATGTCAAAGGAGTCTTGAGTTAGAATTTGCATATTGAAAGAAAACTTCCAAAAGGTGGCCTGGAGGGTGGGTCATCAACATGAAAGAAAAAATTCTGAGCTCCAAGATTTTTCATTGCTATTGACTCCTATTTTGAAAGTTTTTGTTTTTTGCCTTTATATTGTTATTTCTGCATAGGCTTTCTAAATTTAGTCCTTTTTTGTTGATTGGTATTAGAAAACAAGACTATCACAAAACTAAAAGTCGGTCAATGTTATAATCATTAACTACCATTTAAGATCAAAACAAAACTGGATATGCAGAAGGTCAAACAACAGGTTACTTTACTGCAGAACTTTCCTTGGTCCATTTCCAAACTCGCACTGGGCACCATCTTCCTTTCAGAGCCTGTGACTGATGCTGAGTGACCAGGATGTTAGGCTCCACCACAAGACAAGCCCAGCCCATCGGCTTTCTATAGTGAAGTCATCTGATTTTGGTGACTTAGACAGCATGGGAAGTGTCTGAATACACAAGTGATTCTGAACTGGGCTCTTTTAATTCCCTGGTATGTTTGTTGCAGCATTAGAAATAATCTGAAAGTACATCAAGAAAAGAAGGGTTGAATAAATCATATCTATTATATTACTGGATATTTTATGGCTCTTAAAAAGAATGTGTAAGATCCTGAGTCAGATCTACTTATGGAGATATGTTTACTTGATAGAATGTGAAATAAAACAAGCTTAAAAAGCAGTAATGACAGCATGGAGGGAAAGGAAAAAAAAGCAATGAATATAATTTCATTTGAACTTAAAAAAAAGGAAAGTACTAGTTAGGAATTTAAGAATAGAAGAAGGAGACTATTAACCACTTTTGGTATCTCCTTACATATTTTAACCTGTAATAAAGTGTTAAAATTAAATAATATGTAAAGGAATTGAAAACTTCACCTGGAAAAATTATGAATACACAGATACTCTAAACTACCGAATACAAGGCTCTAAAAGTAACACTTTGACTCATTTTACCCAAATTAGTGTATCTTCAAAGTGAAAGGTCTCTCCTACCCCAATTAGTCATCATTACTTATCTGTTGTTACTATCGCTCTGCAAGATTGATTGTCATATGCCAAGAATATTATTAGATATATACATAGCTATGTTATATATATATGTGTGTGTGTGAGTGTACAGGGTTGCAATTCAATATATTATACATCACATTTTATATACTACAATTCTTTATCTTATACACTCACCTCCTCCCCCCCTCCCCCCCCCCCCCCCCCCCCCCCCCCCCCCCCCCCCCCCACCGGCCTTCCCAGGTGGCGTCTGTGCTAACAGAATTCCACCTACGCAATGCAGGAGATGCAGGTTTGATCCCTGGGTCAGGAAGATCCCCAGGAGAGAGAAATGGCAACCCACTCGCAGTGTTCTTTTTGCCTGGGAAAATCCCAATGAACAGAGGAAGCCTGGCTATAGTAACTACAGTCCATAGGGTTGCGCAAAAGAGTTGGACATGAGCTGACAGCTGGCATACATATATGTATAGCACACATATATACTAAGTAGAGAGAATTGCTCTCTCAATGCTTTGTGAATGTTTAAAAAAATAGAACCCCACAGAAAGAATGAGCAAACACTACTAAGAAAAACAAAAGAATTAACTTGCAGGTTTCTTTTAATTTGCTGGTCTTAAAACTAATTGTGTTTTACGGTTGGCTCACCAAGCAGCTGACTCACTACAGCTCTTCCGTTTTTTCTTACAGTGGACCTGGATTGAGTTCTGCTTGTTTCAATGGTGGACCGCTCACCGAGGCACTGGCAACCATTTTGGACTACTTGGGAGGTTTCACAGAAGTTCTTTGCATTCAGAACCAAACCACAAGACAATGTGATTTAATAAACTCCTTGGGACAACAATTTCTCTTCCTCTGTTCGAAAATACATACACAATTTCCCAGTATTGCCATTAACAAAAGACCATTACACAAGCACATTTACACAGGTCAGGATTCTTTGCAGTCCTCCCAAATACATGGGTGAAAAAACGCAAACACCACCACTTGCCTGAAGAATGACAAAGACCAGTCAAGCCTTTATTATATATGAAACACTGGGAAACAAAAAAAATAAATTTATATATAAACCCAACTAGTCAGCTCCCAGTGAAGCTTCAATTCACAGTGGCCTGCTAAGAGTATTGTATTGTGTAGTAATGTTTTATAGAAACATAGTGGTAAACAAGTTAGAAAGACTAAATTTTTGCGATCATCTTTCCCTTTCAACTGATATGGTCCATCTTCTTAGCTCACTAATTCATTCTTTTCTCAAGCTTTATTATTTGAAGCCAAAGGCCACAAGGAGGTGGATACCTTTTATTTTTTTTTCTTTCATCTTCTGCATCCGTATCAGTCACCTCATCTCTTACAGAGAAGAAAACGCCTCATCCTTGCATGTAGGACTTGAAATATAACTCCTCAACCACTAAATCAGTTCTCTGTAAAGTATGAAATCAGGCTATCTGAATAAAACACTTAAACAAACAGAGGAGGTAGAGGCTAAAGTATTTGGAAAATGCCGGTTGCCTTTTTCCATGCTGAAAGACAGAAAAGAAGGGGACAAACACACCACACACCCACACCACCACCACACAAACACACAGTGGTCTCAGCTAATAAAACCAAATTCCTCATGTCTCTTTCTTCCTGCTTTCAATGCCTTTTAGTACCCTTATGCTAAATTTTTCTGGTTTGATTTTCTGTCTTGGAAATACATAAATCTCTTCCAAACAAGGTAAAAAAAAAAAACCAACAACCCACATTGCCTCTTAATGTTTGACCAATGGAAACACAGACAATTATTCATCCAGTTCAACCATTTATTCCAAGCTCTTACTTATATCATTAAGTGCCAGGCCCTGTGCTAGCATTCTCAGGATTACAAAGAGGCACCCATATAGGCCAGTGAGATCAAACACATTCTGATCTTTTCAGTTATACTTCTTGACCTTAAATTATTATTCTTCGGTAAATTAAAAGTAAAATTATTTGGCTTTCTTATAAAAAAGTCCTTTCAATATGTGCTTGCTGTGCATGTGCTTGGGTTCCCCCGTTTCAGTCCAATGTCTGACTTCTTTGAAACCCCATGTGGCTGTAGCCGTCCCGGATCCTTCTGTTCCATTGACAAACTCTCCAGGCAAGGGAATACTGGAGTTCGGTTGCAACAACTTTGCCCCTTCTTCTCCAGGGGATCTTCCCAACCCAGGGATTAGAACCCAGGTACTTCTCTTCATTGCAGGTGAGATTTCTTTTACCAGCTGAGCTAACCAGGGGAAGGCCCATACTTTAACATATCTCCTATTAAGCTAAATATCAGAGACCCATCTGGGGCTGCTACAGAGGCTTACACGGAGTGTCTATACATATGTATTAAAAAATTGTTTATTTTAAAATTAGGAGACCTTTCTCTTCTTTGTAATTCCTCCACTTATCGGCATTTCCATGCCTTCCAGTACAAGTGGAAAGGGGGGAATTCTAATCTTTTGTCTCTACTGACAACACAACATTTTTCACCTTCGTGTGCTTAGGTTCTTCCTTGCTAGATTGATAAGTAAGAGGCTCTTCAAATTTTATATTTGTAGGTGTGGTGCACGCTTAGCCAACTCAGTTGTGTCCTCCCATCTCTTTGATGACCCCTATGGGACTGTTAGCCCGCCTGGCTCCTCTGTCCAATGCAAGCTCCTCCAGGCAAGAATACTGGAAGTTGTTTTGCCTCTTGCCCCCCCCTTCTCCAGGAGCATCATTCAACACCAAGGGAGGGTTCGAAGCCTCGGTCCTCCTGCATTGCAGGGCAAGATTCTTTACCATATGAGCCATCAGGAAAGAGCTTAAGTACTTGTAGGTACAAAGAAGCGATTCTTATAACCACGGCGAAATTTTGGAAAGCTTATAACCTATAGAATATCAAATGCACCAAAACCTCCATTTTCACAGAATATTGAGAGGTTGTAAAGTATAAAACCAATACTGAGAAGTTCTTTCCTGCA
Organism: Odocoileus hemionus; assembly: GCA_020976825.1. Taxonomy (NCBI): domain Eukaryota; kingdom Metazoa; phylum Chordata; class Mammalia; order Artiodactyla; family Cervidae; genus Odocoileus; species Odocoileus hemionus. The sequence goes on along the minus strand of JAJLRB010002744.1, from coordinate 5,494 downwards.
CAATAACGCGCTTGATATTTACTATGCTTAGGGAGATAAACAATATTGGGGTGGAGGGACTGTTGTGGAGACAGGTTGAAAAAGATTTAACTTGCATTAAACTAAACGCATGTGTTAACTACCCCGTTGAGCGTGGGGGTGTCCACAGTTTTATTTATGGTTCTTGCCACGATTAAGTGAGGAGGGAATTCCCCTGTCATCCAACCTCGGAGACCTGGAAAAAGTAAAGTTACCAGGGCAAGCAGCTCCCCTGGGTCGCACAGAGGTGGTCGTGGTTAACTTCAAGAGTAAAGAGAGACAGGAACTTCGAGATGTCCTGAACAAAACAGCTATCTGAGCACAGGTCCAAGAGAAATGATCAATGCCAAGTTCCAGCAAGAGGACTGCCCTACCGATTACCTTCCCCTACTCATTAACTGACTTCTTTCCAACCACAACTTGGACACAAAATGGTTCTTAGACTTCAAACCTGCAGGGCACAAAGTGACCCCCCCCTTCCCCCACCCCCCTTCTCTAATCTCACAGAAGCCCAGTCACCAAATTCACACTAGCCCACGTTTCCTTGCACACTCCCCGAGTGTGGATAAATTAATTTAACAATTTTGAAGATTCACTATGGTGTTTGTCTAACAAACTTCCTGTCTCCTCGAGATGGAACCACAGGGGCGCGCACTTGAGTAAGAACGGAGAAGGGTCACGTTCCCCTTTTTTTTTTTTTTTTTTTCTTTTTTAAATGTGGAGGGACAGTGGTTTTTTTTTTTTTAAATGTCAAGTGACTATTTGAATTGACGTTCTAATCGGATGCGACGACGAAAGAACGTGCCGACCTAGAGGAGAAAGCGGAAGCTGTCCCTTCACTCACTCCACCTGACCCAATTGTCGGTCACATGTTGAGTTCTGGCTTTCTATGCCTCTGCCTCCCTGGTACATGGTCTGCAACACAGTTGGCACAATGATAAAATTGCTAAAATGTTGAATTCAATTAACGACTCCTAATCTACATTCTGTGCAGGATAAACATAGTCTAGGGAAGGTGTTTTTTAAATTAATAATACATATTAATAAAAATTATATCAATGGAACTTATGAAACTATTTTTACAATGTTAATTTGTTGTGCATTATTCATTAAATTAGCTTTGGGGATAGGCTGTGGATTCTGGGCTATAAATACTCAACTGCCATGCAGGTGTAACAAGTTAATGTTGTTTGTCAAATGCAGAGTCAGCTAGATAATACACAAACTCTTAACATCGAAAGCAACCCGCAAACTGGGCTTCTGAGAGGTTAACACATCGCACACATTACCCCAAAACTTCTAGGAAAAGGTTCAATTCTAATTTTAGTCGAACAATGAAACGCATTTTGCAGCAGGAACATTCTTCAAATTCCTGTCTGAAAACACATCTGCAAAGACATACTGTTTCATACCAAAAGGTCCTTTGAGAATTTGGTTTATTTTTTCGGCATCCACTGTCCCATAACATTCCATGGTGACATTTTACTTGGCTCCACCATAGGAAGGTCCTTATTTGGTCTTGTCCATATCCCACCCACTAAAAATACAATGGCTCCACAGATGCTTCCCACGGTGGCCGGACAAAGTGATAAAGAATTCTCCCTGCCTAAATGACCATGGAGTCCTGGAAGTCAAATACCTTCGGCCGTCAGGAGAACTACCCTGGAGGAGGGAAATGGGGCATTCTCAGCTCCACGATTCTTGCCTGCGACTCGAATTGCCCCCCCCCCCCCCCCCCCCTTGAAGGATCCTGAGTGAGTCAAGCTGCTGGTGGTTGTTCTACAGTTCTCAGTGGTCACTTGCTACTTACGTCGTATGTTCTCTGTCAATGTTGGACAATGATTTTCTTCATTTCTTTCTTGATTTGCGGAGCATACACTGAAATTTCTTAAAAATATTAAGGAGCCCTTCTAGAGTTGAGAGGATTCTTTCCATATGTCTCATGGACGTTTATGGACATGGACCAAATGTTTCTGATTTTACGATGATAAACAAGGACTTGTCAACAACTGTAAAGTTACATCCAACGTCTTTCAGCTTTCCCCCTTTTGCACCCAAACATTGAAATACTCTAATACCTTTAACAATGAATCATATTCTATAGTTTTAACTTACACAAGCTCATTTCTACGCTTTTTTTACCGTTTTTCATTCTTAACATAGGAGGTAAGTAAATAAAGCCTTCTTTTTTGTTCTTTGTCTTGTATTTTCTTTGGCTTACGGATTATCTATGCGAGGAGTGAAACTGAATCAACAGTAGATGATGGAAAAAGATGGCCCTGTTAATGTCTATTACCCTAATGTAAAGTTAATTATAATAGTAATTTACGTATAAGGCCATGAGACACTTCTCAACTGACATATCTAATCTTGTTGAGAAAACTTTCTTCAACTTATATGTTTATGATTTATATGTCTGCCAAAGGAACAAAAACTTCATTCAGTGATACAGAAACAAACATTGAACTCTTTTGTACCAAAATAATTATTTTTTAAATGTTATTAGACTTTCACTCAATTGTGTCCATCACTAAGCTAGCCACAAAGTTAATTACTGTTAAGTAGCTCTACAATCATTTTTTCTCCACTCCCCAAATATATTTTCGCGCTTGACCTATCATATGTGACAAAAACTCATTTTCATTATTCATAGAAAATGTAATGCATAATAAATAAGATAGTATTTAACATTACTCATTTATCGTTTCTTATTCTCACTAATATAATACATTATCATACATCTAGAAATGTACCATTTGTTCAATGTCCATTTTCTTTTCACCGAAAGTCTCAAGGTTTCTTCTTCAATGCCCTCCCTTAAGTTAGTTTAGAAGGCTGAATTTTATTTCAGTAACAGGATCTCACTACTGCAACATGAAGGTTTCAAAGAGGAGATTCGTGTAGCAGTTAACTGCGCCATATTACCTGAATTGGGCTTTTCGTACATTACCTTGGGATTGGAGTGCCCTTTAAATGAGCTCTCATGATTGTTAAGAAGTCCATATGGTGCAATGAATGTGTGTTCACCTGAAAATGAACAACCCTGATGCTGAATCCTGTTCTGCCTTCCAACAGACTTGCAATTCCAGCAAGGCTTCCCAGTTAATTAAGTCTCCACATTTATCTGAAGTAGGATTAAAAGTATCTAGTCTACACCTTGAACCAAACTAATGAATATAAATGATAAATGTGCCTAGTTAACAACTACCCAAATGAAATTTGTTTAGAATCAGTCATATTAATTTACAGGCACTATAATAGATTATCATTATTATGAACATCAATTACCCTGTTAAACTATGGTGTGGATGCAGCTCTAGGACAGTGTCTGATGTAGTGAGTTATAAAGACAAAAAGGGATTGACTCTGAGACACTGCCAGAAACTTGGTGTTTAAAAAAAAGAAAGAGCATTAAAAAAAAATTTATTTACAATCTCCCTTCCTTCATCTTTATGTCCATCTCAGCCACACACACACACACACACACACCCCTCAAAGCGGCTACCTTTCTGCCACATCTATACCACATTAAGCCACCTGTCAGGGAAAGTCATATTTCCTTATTCTGTTCATTAAGACAGTTTCTCCCAGAAGGTGAATTCTCCATACACTTGAAGCAACAAACCCTGCTTTAAGTGTTCCTTAACAGTAATATAGGGTTGGAATTCTCACTTTCTTCATGATTTCTGAAAAGAATTCTTCACCTGAGTAATAACATAATGACATAATATGGTGAGGAAAGAAGGGTCGCAGCAGATCATATGTGAGAGGGGTCTGCCTTTGCAGACAGACCCGTCCCGACCACACCATTCAGTGGCATCTCCTCCCTGGAGCCCCTAATCTTCTCTGCCTTGCCCTCCATTTCCGATGTCCTTCGTAGCTTCCAGCATATATCACTATTCATTAGATTCGTACTTGTTGTTTACCGTCTATGTCCCTCTACTCGGATGTAAGTTCTACAAAGGCAGAGGTTTTTGTAGGATTTTTTCACTGATAAATACACTGAAACTATGCCTGGCACTTGGTAGCTACTACATAAAATGTGTTTTATCGAGTGAAACAATTACCTTTCCACTTCTCTTTTTCAAAATGAATTATTTTCTTTTTGCATAGGAAAATAATGTATGCTCATTATTGGGGGGAAATGACAATTTTGAAAAGCATCAAAGAGAGGAAACACATTGTCTTACATCCCACTATGAAAGCGCTGTTAAAATTCTGGTACCATCCTTCCAGATTTTTTCATTGCCCACATACACACAAGCATACCATATACATACCTTGTATGTATTTCAAAGTTAGATTACACTTATTTTGTATCATAGTGCTACTACAGCTTAGAACTACAATCTTTTCCAGGCCAAAATAATTCTAAATTTTTAACAAAAGTTTTGAAAAAGAAAAATTCCTAGAAAGCTAAAATTTCAGTGTATATACCAACTATATAAAATATGCATAGCCAAAAGTCAAATACAATAGCAAAAGGAGAGTTAACGACTGAAATCATCACAAACTTTTCCTAATTAAATTGAATAAATAATGTTAAGATATAGGTAAGAACTTTAAATGTATACAACTTTTAAAGTTCCAGTGTGATTTTTTTTTCTACTTCCTCAAGTCAAAAAAAAATTCTCTGGGATGTCTCTTAATGCCTATTTGAAGAGTTTAATTTTCATGTTTTCTTCTTCCTTCCAACTGAGAAAAGCAGTGAAATGATTGAACCTTTTCAGTTCTGATTTGCTCCTGAGTTCTCCTCAGTATTTTAATTTTCTTTGCAGAAGAAGAAATCACTGCAGAGTTTCATCAAGCCCAATATTCAGTCACGATCACAGTGAGAAAAATTTTTTAATTGTTTTGAGAATTTTTCTGGGTCATATAGGCCAAAGAAATTCCCAATAAAATAGCAAGTACTTCAGAAAGAAAATCATACCATTGAAATATTTCTGTTCATCAAATTATGTATATTTGTATCAATCAACAATTAATAAAAGGAAAATTATTTATATGAATAGCATTTGGGTTTTACAAAGAACTTTAAAACTAAAAACTTTTGTTATTTTTATGTTATATAACCTCAACAGAAAAAAAGTCCTCATGAAAAACTATATCTAAAATATATTTAACTGACATAACAAAAATGTCCAAAACCTATATATAAATGTGTCTGTGTGTGTATACACATACATACAAATTAATTTAAAAATATATGCACAGAAAACATGGCAAGGGAAAACACCAAAATGTTATCAGTAGGTTCTTTCCTAGTAGTATTATTATAAATGTTTTATATTTTTTTCTTTGAACTTTATTGTGCTTTCCAAATTTTCTGTGATGAATATTTTCATAATATGAAAAATGGCACAAGCATATGTTGAGTACACACTCTTTTCAAGTCCTTTAATGAGAATAAGCTCATGCAATTCTGTCTGTGGGAAGTCATTACTGTCTTCAATTGTAAAAGAGGAAACTCAGATCA
>JAJLRB010002743.1:0-13211 GCA_020976825.1 Odocoileus hemionus | reverse complement strand
CCGAAAACATCTCAAGATGAGGCCCGATTGCGCTGCATTGGCTCCAGAGCCATCCCACATTCCCCATCAAACAAGACAAGGGACTTAACTTCCTTTAGGCAACTCCAGAAATTCCCCCAAATCAACAACCAAAGTCTAGAAGAACACCAAGTTCAGCCCCGCAAATGGAGAAAAGCTAAGTGTACACCAAATCCTCTCAAGATGAGAGCGGAATCCCCTGGCACCGTCTCAAGAGGAATGAAGACATTCCACATGCACCTTAAGATGAGGCATCTCTCAGCAGTAGGTATGTGATGGGGAATCTAAGTTTGCTGCCTCAAGAAGAACGGACACCGAGGTGCCCTGACTCGAAATAAGGCCGGATTTCCCTGCAGTGACTTGAATGCAGGTTCGTCTTTCATCTCACAAGATGAAGGGATGTCTGAATCCCCTGTGGAGACCCTAGAGAAAGCCCTAGTTCGCTGCCTCATCTCGACTGGATGCCTCACATCCCTTTGACAACAGGAAAGGAACCCCGAGTTCAATTAGTTCAATGTTTCAAAAGGAGGCAATGCCTGAGTCTGCTTGAAGATTGACAGGAATTCCAATATCCCTGTGGCAATTGGAAAGGGTAACTGGGTCTCACGCCTAACCTCGAGAGGCGTCCTAATGCCCTTCCAAGCGTCGAGGAGAATATCGAGGTGTCCCAAGCAACTAGACAAGAGTCCTGACTTCGCGAACAAACCCGAGTTTTGAAGGGCCATCCCCATCTTAAGTCGAGAATTTCCCCACGGTTCCTGCTGCAACACGAGAAAAATCATGAGACATCTCCACGCTGTGAGAAGAGGCTAGATACCCATTCATCGATTTTAGAGTAATTTCATGTTTCTCGTCTAAAATTAAGGAGCCTTGACTTCCTTGATGGAAACCCAGAGAATCCCTAAGAACAGGGACACAAGTATAGAGGGACCCAGAAATCACAACAGCAACATGAAAGCATTCCGTGTACCCTCATATCATCTCTATATGAGGCCTGAATCCCCTGCATTAGATCCAGAGCTATTCTGCCGTCAACATCAAACACAAGTGGCTTGTATTTCCTTAATCATCTCTGGAGATAACACGGGAACACCGTCCCAACTCCAGAGGAACACCAAGTTTAGCACACAACTCGAGGAAAGCTCCGTGTACCACAAATCACCTCGAGAGTAGAGATGATTCCATGGGTTCAACTCACATGAATGCCAACTTTCTACAGCACCTCAAGACGAGGAGTTTCTCAGCTACAGGAATGTAAGAGAGATCCTGAGTTTGCTGCCCCAATTGGAATGGACACCGAGATGCCCTGACTCGAAATAAGGCCGGATTTCCCTGCAGTGATTGGAATGCAGGATCATCTTTCATTTCACAAGGTGAAGGGATGTTGAGTCCCCTGTAGAGACATTAGAGAAAGCAGTATTTCCCCGCCTCATCTCGACAGGAGGCCTCACATGCCTTTGAAAATTCGAAAGGAACTTGGAGTTCAATGCTTCCAAAGAGACGATGCCTGAATCCCATTGAAAACTGATAGGAATCCCAATATCACTGCGGCACCTGGAAAATGAACCAGTGTCCCAAGTCTCAAATAAAGAGGGGTCCCTATTGCCCTGCCAACCCTCAAGGAGAATCCCGATGTGTCCCTGGCAACGAGACATGACTCCTGACATCACGAAATAAACACGGGTTTTCAAGGGCCATCCACGTTCTAACTCCAGAATATACCCCAGGTTCCCGCCGCAACTCAAGCAAAACCACGAGACTTCCCCCTCGCTGCCAGATGAGGCCAGATTCCCCTGCAGTGCATGCAGAGCAATTCCGTGTTCCCTTTTCAAACAAGAAAGGTGTCTGCACTTCCTGGATGAAACTTCAGAGAGTCCCCAAGAACACTGTCAAAAGTCTATAGGGGCCCTGAGGTCACTGCAGCAACACGAAAGAGATCCGTGTATCTGAAATCATATCAAGATGAGGCCTGATTGTGCTGCATTGGTTCCTGAGCCATCCCACATTCCCCATCAATCAAGACAAGGGACTTAACTTTCTTTAGGTATCTCCAGAGATACCCCGAAACCAACAACCAAAGTCTAGAAGAACACCAAGTTCAGCCCCGCAAATGGAGAAAAGCTAAGTGTACACCAAAACCTCTCAAGATGAGAGCAGAATCCCTGGCAACGTCTCAAAAGGAACGAAGACATTCCACAAGCACCTTAAGATGAGTCATCTCTCAGCAGTAGGTATGTGAGGGGGAATCTAAGTTTGCTGAATCAAGAAGAACGGACACCGAGGTGCCCTGACTCGAAATAAGGCCGGATTTCCCTGCAGTGACTTGAATGCAGGTTCGTCTTTCATCTCACAAGATGAAGGGATGTCTGAATCCCCTGTGGAGACCCTAGAGAAAGCCCTAGTTCGCCGCCTCATCTGGACGGGATGCCTCACATACCTTTGACAACGTGCAAGGAACCCCGAGTTTAATGAGCTCAATGTTTCAAAATGAGGCGATGCCTGAATCTGCTTGAAGATTGACAGGAATTCCAATATCCCTGTGGCAACTGGAAAGGGAACGTGGGTCTCACGCCACACCTCGGGTGGCGTCCCTAAAGCCCTGCCAAGCGTCGAGGAGAATATCCAGGTGTCCCAAACAACTAGACAAGAGTCCTGACGTCGCTGAACAACCCCGAGTTTTGAAGGGCCATCCCCATCTTAACTCGAGAATATTTCCAAGGTTCCTGCTGCAACTCGAGAAAAACCATGAGACTTCTCCAAACTGTGAGAAGAGGCTCGATACCCATTCATCGACTGGAGAGTAATTTCGTGTTTCTCGTCAAAAAGAAAGGAGCCTTGACTTCCTTGATGGAACCCCGAAGAATCACTAAGAACAGGGACACAATTATAGAGGGACCCAGACGTCACAACAGCAACATGAAAGCATTCCATGTACCCTCATATAAACTCGAGATGAGGCCTGAATCCCCTGTATTAGATCCAGAGCCATTCTGCGTCAACATAAAACACAAGTGGCTTGCCTTTCCTTAATCAACTCTGGAGAAAACCCGGGAACACCGTCCCAAATCTAGAGGAACACCAAGTTTAGCACAGCAACTCGACGAAAGCTCCGTGTACCACAAATCTAATCGAGAGTAGAGATGACTCCATGGGCTCGACTCACATGAATGCCAACTTTCTAAAGCACCTCAAGACGAGGAGTTTCTCAACTATAGGAATATAAGAGAGATCCTGATTGTGCTGCCCCAAGTGGAATGGACACCGAGATGCCCTGACTCTAAATAAGGCCGGATTTCCCTGCAGTGATTTGAATGCAGGATCGTCTTTCATTTCAAAATTTGAAGGAATGTATGAATCCCCTGTGGGGACTTTAGAGAAAGCAGTAGTTCCCCGCCTCATCTCGACAGGAGGCCTCACATGCCTTTGAAAATTCGAAAGGAATTTGGAGTTCAACGCTTCCAAAGGAGACGATGCCTTAATCCCATTGAAAACTGATAGGAATCCCAATATCACTGTGGCACCTGGAAAAGGAACCTGGGTCCCAAGACTCAAATAAAGAGGGGTCCCTATTGCCCTGCCAAATCGCAAGGAGAATCCCGATGTGTTCCTGGCAACGAGACAAGACTCCTGACATCAGGGATAAACACGAGTTTTGAAGGGCCATCCACGTCCTAAATCGAGAATATACCCCAGTTTCCCGCAGCAACTCGAGAAAAACCACGAGACTTCCCCTCCACTGCCAGATGAGGACTGATTCCCCTGCAGTGCATGCAGAGCAATTCCGTGTTCCCCTTTCAAACATGAAAGGAGTCTGAACTTCCTGGATGGAACTTCGGAGAGTTCCCAAGAACATTGTCACAAGTTTATAGGGGACCTGACGTCACCGCAGCAACACAAAAGAGATCCGTGTACCTGAAATCATCTCAAGATGAGGCCCGATTGCACTGAATTGTCTCCGGAGCCATCCCACATTCCCCATCAAACACGACAAGGGACTTAACTTCCTTTAGGCAACTCCAGAGATTCCCCGAAATCAACATGCAAAGTCTAGAAGAACACCTAGTTCAGCCCCGCAAATGAAGAAAAGCTAATTGTACTCCAAATCTTCTCAAGATGAGAGTGGAATACTTGGAACCATCTCAAGAGGAATGAAGACATTCCACAAGCACCTTAAGATGACACATCTCTCAGCAGAAGGTATGTGAGTGGAAATCTAAGTTTGCCGCCTCTAGAAGACCGGACACCGTGGTGCCCTGACTAGAAATAAGGCCGGATTTCCCTGCAGTGACTTGAATGCAGGTTCATCTTTCATCTTACAGGATGAAGGGATGTCTGAATACCCTGTGGAGACCCTAGAGAAAGCCCTAGTTCTCCGCCTCATCTGAACGGTTTGCCTCACATCCCTTTGACAAGGCACAAGGAACCCCGAGCTCAATGAGTTCAATATTTCAAAAGGAGGCGATGCCTGAGTCTGCTTGAAGATTGACAGGAATTCCAATATCCCTGTGGCAACTGGAAAGGGAACCTGGGTCTCACGCCTCACCTTGAGAGGCATCCTAATGCCCTGCCAAGCGACGAGGAGAATATCGAAGTGTCCCTAGCAACTAGACAAGAGTCCTGACGTCGCTAAACAAACCCGAGTTTTGAAGGGCCATCCCCATCTTAACTCAAGAATATTCCCAAGGTTCCTGCTGCACGCGAGAGAAAAAAAATGGGACTTCTCCACGCTGTGAGACGAGGCTCGATACCCATTCAACGATTTTAGAGTAATTTCGTGTTTCTCGTGAAAAAGAAAGGAGCCTTGACTTTCTTGATGGAACGCCAGAGAATCCCTAAGAACAGGAACACAAATACAGAGGGACCCAGATGTCAAACAGCAACATGAAAGCATTCCGTGTACCCTCATATCATCTCGAGATGAGGCCTGAATCCCCTGCATTAGATCAAGAGCCATTCTGCCATCAACATCAAACACAAGTGGCTTTTCTTTCCTTAATCAACTCCGGAGATAACCCGGGAACACCGTCCCAACTCTAGTGGAACACCACGTTTAGCACAGCAACTCGACGAAAGCTCTGTGTACCACAAATCTAATCGAGAGTAGAGATGACTCCATGGGCTCGACTCACATGAATGCCAACTTTCTACAGCACCTCAAGACGAGAAGTTTCTCAGCTATAGGAATATAAGAGAGATCCTGAGTGTGCTGCCCCAAGTGGAATGGACACCGAGATGCCTGACTCTAAATAAGGCCGGATTTCCCTGCAGTGATTTGAATGCAGGATCGTCTTTAATTTCACACGGTGAAGGGATGTCTGAATCCCCTGTGGAGACTTTAGAGAAAGTAGTTCCGCGCCTCATCTCGACAGGAGGCCTCACATGCCTTTGAAAATTCGAAAGGAACTTGGAGTTCAATGCTTCCAAAGGAGACGATGCCTGAATCCCATTGAAAACTGATAGGAATCCCAATATCACTGTGGCACCTGGAAAAGGAACCTGGGTCCCAAGACTCAAATAAAGAGGGGTCCCTATTGCCCTGCCAAATCGCAAGGAGAATCCCGATGTGTTCCTGGCAACGAGACATGACTCCTGACATCACGGAATAAACACGAGTTTTGAAGGGCCATCCGCGTCCTAACTCGAGAATATACCCCAGATTCCCGCCGCAACTCGAGAAAAACCACAGACTTCTTCTCGCTGCCAGATGAGGCCTGATTCCCCTGCAGTGCATGCAGAGCAATTCCGTGTTCCCCTTTCAAACATGAAAGGAGTCTGGACTTCCTGGATGGAACTTCGGAGAGTCCCCAAGAACACTGTCACAAGTCTATAGGTGCCCTGACGTCACCGCAGCAACACGTAAGTGATCCGTGTACACGAAATCAACCCAAGATGAGGCCCGATTGCGCTGCATTTGCTCCAGAGCCATCCCACATTCCCCATCAAACACGACAAGGGACTTAACTTCCTTTAGGCAAACTCCAGAGATTCCCCGAATTCAACAACCAAAGTCTAGAGGAACACCAAGTTCAGCCCCGCAAATGGAGAAAAGCTAAGTGTACTCCAAATCATCTCAAGATGAGAGCGGAATCCCTGGCACCGTCTCAAGAGAATGAAGACATTCCACAAGCACCTTAAGATGAGGCATCTCTCAGCAGTAGGTATGTGAGGGGGAATCTAAGTTTGCTGCCTCGAAGAACGGACACACGAGGTGCCCTGACTCGAAATAAGGCTGGATTTCCTTGCAGTGACTTGAATGCAGGTTCGTCTTTCATCTCACAAGATGAAGGGATGTCTGAATCCCCTGTGGAGACCCTAGAGAAAGCCCTAGTTCGCCGCCTCATCTGGACGGGATGCCTCACATCCCTTTGACAATGCGCAAAGAACCCCGAGTTCAATGAGTTCAATGTTTCAAAAGGAGGCGATGCCTAAGTCTGCTTGAAGATTGACAGGAATTCCAATATCCCTGTGGCAACTGGAAAGGGAACCTGGGTCTCACGCCACCACTCGAGAGGCGTCCCTAATGCCCTGCCAAGCGTCGAGGAGAATATCGAGGTGTCCCAAACAACTAGACAAGAGTCCTGACGTCGCTGAACAAACCCGAGTTTTGAAGGGCCATCCCCATCTTAACTCGAGAATATTTCCAAGGTTCCTGCTGCAACTCGAGAAAAACCATGAGACTTCTCCACACTGTGAGAAGAGGCTCGATACCCATTCATCGACTGGAGAGTAATTTCGTGTTTCTCGTCAAAAAGAAAGGAGCCTTGACTTCCTTGATGGAACCCCAGAGAATCCCTAAGAACAGGGACACAAGTATAGAGGGACCCAGACGTCACAACAGCAACATGAAAGCATTCCATGTACCCTCATATAAACTCGAGATGAGGCCTGAATCCCATGCATTAGATCCAGAGCCATTCTGCCATCAACATCAAACACAAGTGGCTTGTCTTTCCTTAATCAACTCCGGAGATAACCCGGGAACACCGTCCCAAATCTAGAGGAACACCAAGTTTAGCACAGCAACTCGACGAAAGCTCTGTGTACCACAAATCAAATCGAGAGTAGAGATGACTCCATGGGCTCGACTCACATGAATGCCAACTTTCTACAGCACCTCAAGACGAGGAGTTTCTCAGCTATAGGAATGTAAAAGAGATCCTGAGTGTGCTGCCCCAAGTGGAATGGACACCGAGATGCCCTGACTCGAAATAAGGCCGGATTTCCCTGCAGTGATTTGAATGCAGGATCGTCTTTAATTTCACAAGGTGAAGGGATGTCTGAATCCCCTGTGGGACTTTAGAGAAAGCAGTAGTTCCCCGCCTCATCTCGACAGGAGGCCTCACATGCCTTTGAAAATTCGAAAGGAACTTGGAGTTCAATGCTTCCAAAGGAGACGATGCCTGAATCCCATTGAAAACTGATAGGAATCCCAATATCACTGTGGCACCTGGAAAAGGAACCTGGGTCCCAAGACTCAAATAAAGAGGGGTCCCTATTGCCCTGCCAAATCTCAAGGAGAATCCCGATGTGTTCCTGGCAACGAGACATGACTCCTGACATCAGGGATAAACACGAGTTTTGAAGGGCCATCCACGTCCTAACTCGAGAATATACCCCAGGTTCCCGCCGCAACTCGAGAAAAACCACGAGATTTCCTCCTCGCTGCCAGATGAGGCCTGATTCCCCTGCAGTGCATGCAGAGCAATTCCGTGTTCCCCTTTCAAACATGAAAGGAGTCTGGACTTCCTGGATGGAACTTCGGAGAGTCCCCAAAAACACTGTCACAAGCCTATAGGTGGCCTGACGTCACCGCAGCAACACGAAAGTGATCCGTGTATGCGAGATCAACTCAAGATGAGGCCCGATTGCACTACATTTGCTCCAGAGCCATCCCACATTCCCCATCAAACACGACAAGGGTCTTAACTTCATTTAGGAAACTCCAGAAATTCCCCAAAATCAACAACTAAAATCTGGAAGAACACCAAGTTCAGCCTCGCAAATGGAGAAAAGCTAAGTGTACTCCAAAACATGTCAAGATGAGAGCGGAATCCCTGGCACCGTCTCAAGAGGAATGAAGACATTCCACAAGCACCTTAAGATGAGGCATCTCTCAGCAGTAGGTATGTGAGGGGGAATCTACATTTGCTGCCTCAAGAAGTACGGACACCGATGTGCCCTGACTCGAAAAAGGGCTGGATTTCCCTGCAGTGACTTGAATGCAGGTTCGTCTTTCATCTCACAAGATGAAGGGATGTCTGAATCCCCTGTGGAGACCCTAGAGAAAGCCCTAGTACGCCGCCTCATCTCGACTGGATGCCTCACATCCCTTTGACAACACGAAAGGAACCCCGATTTCAATGAGTGCAATGTTTCAAAAGGAGACGATTCTTGAGTCTGCTTCAAGATTGTCAGGAATTCCAATATCCCTGTGGCAACTGGAAAGGGATCCTGGGTCTCACGCCTCACCTCGAGAGGGGTCCCTAATGCCCTGCCAAGCGTCGAGGAGAATGTCGAGGTGTCCCAATCAACTAGACAAGAGTCCTGACGTCGCTGAACAAACCCGAGTTTTGAAGGGCCATCCCCACCTTAACTCGAGAATATTCCCAAGGTTCCTGCTGCAACTCGAGAAAAACCATGAATCTTCTCCACCCTGTGAGAAGAGGCTCAATTTCCATTCATCGATTGGAGAGTAATTTCGTGTTTCTCGTCAAAAAGGAAGGAGCCTTGACTTCCTTGATGGAACGCCAGAGAATCCTTAAGAACAGGGACAGAAGTATAGTGAGACCCATAAGTCACAACAGCAACATGAAAGCCTTCCGTGTACCCTCATATCATCTCGAGATGAGGCCTGAATCCCCTGCATTAGATCCAGAGCCATTCTGCCATCATCATCAAGCACAAGTGGCTTGTCTTTCCTTAATCAACTCTGGAGATAACCCGGGAACACCGTCCCAACTCTAGAGGAACACCAAGTTTAGCACAGCAACACGACGAAAGCTCCGTGAACCACAAATCACCTCGAGAGTAGAGATGACTCCATGGGCTCGACTCACATGAATGCCAACTTTCTAAAGCACCTCAAGACGAGGAGTTTCTCAGCTATAGGAATGTAAGAGAGATCCTGAGTGTGCTGCCCCAAGTGGAATGGACACCGAGATGCCCTGACTTGAAATAAGGCCGGATTTCCCTGCAGTGATTTGAATGCAGAATCGTCTTTCATTTCACAAGGTGAAGGGATGTCTGAATCCCCTGTGGGGACGTTAGAGAAAGAAGTAGTTCCCCGCCTCATCTCGACAGGAGGCCTCACATGCCTTTGAAAATTCGAAAGGAACTTGGAGTTCAATGCTTCCAAAGGAGAAGATGCCTGAATCCCATTGAAAACTGATAGGAATCCCAATATCACTGTGGCACCTGGAAAAGGAACCAGTGTCCCAAGACTCAAATAAAGAGGGGTCCCTATTGCCCTTCCAGGCCTCAAGGAGAATCCCGATGTGACCCTGGCAATGAGACATGACTCCTGACATCAAGGAATAAACACAAGTTTTGAACGGCCATCCACGTCCTAACTCGAGAATATACCCCAAGGTCCCGCCGCAAGTCGAGAAAATCCACGAGATTTCCCCCTCGCTGCCAGATGAGGCCTGATTCCCCTGCAGTGCATGCAGAACAATTTCGTGTTCCCCTTTCAAACATGAAAGGTGTCTGGACTTCCTGGATGGAACTACAGAGAATCCCCAAGAACACTGTCACAAGTCTATAGGGGCCCTGACATCACCGCAGCAACACGAAAGAGATCCGTGTACGCGATATCAACTCAAGATGAGGCACCATTGCACTGCATTGTCTTCAGAGCCATCCCACATTCCCCATCAAACACGACAAGGGACTTAACTTCCTTTAGGCAACTCCAGAGATTCCCCGAAATAAACAACCAAAGTCTAGAAGAACACCAAGTCAGCCCCGCAACTGGAGAAAAGCTAAGTGTACTCCAAATCCTCTCAAAATGAGAGTGAAATCCCTGGCACCGTCTCAAGAGGAATGAAAACATTCCACAAGCACCTTAAGATGAGGCATCTCTCAGCAGTAGGTATGTGAGGGGGAATCTAAGTTTGCTGCCTCAAGAAGAAAGGACACCGAGGTTCCCTGATTCGAAATAAGGCCGGATTTCCCTGCAGTGGCTTGAATGCACGTTAGTCTTTCATCTCACAAGATGAAGGGATGTCTGAATCCCCTGTGGAGACGCTAGAGAAAGCCCTAGTTCGCCGCCTCATCTCGACGGAATGTCTCACATCCCTTTGACAACGCGCAAGGAACCCCGAGTTCAATGAGTTCAATGTTTCAAAAGGAGACCATGCCTGAATCTGCTTGAAGATTGATAGAAATTCCAATACCCATGTGGCAACTGGAAAGGGAACCTGGGTCTCACGCCTCACCTCGAGAGGCGTTCCTAATGCCTTGCCAAGCGTCGAGGAGAATTCCGAGGTGTCCCAAGCAACTAGACAAGAGTCCTGACGTCGCTGAACAAACCCGAGTTTTGAAGGGCCATCCCCATCTTAACTCGAGAATATTCCCAAGGTTCCTGCTGCAACTCGAGAAAAACCATGAAATTTCTCCACGCTCTGAGAAGAGGCTCGATTCCCATTCATCGATTGGAGAGTAATTTCGTGTTTCTCGTCAAAAAGAATGGAGCCTTTACTTCCTTGGTGGAACCCCAGAGAATCCCTAAGAACACGGACACAAGTATAGAGGGACCCAGAATTCACAACAGCAACATGAAAGCATTCCGTGTACTCTCATATCATCTCGAGATGAGACCTGAATCCCCTGTATTAGATCCAGAGCCATTCTGCCATCAACATCAAATACAAGTGGCTTGTCTTTCCATAATCAACTCTGGAGATAACACGGGAACACCGTCCCAACTCTAGAGGAACACCAAGTTCAGCACAGCAACTCGAGGAAAGCTCCGTGTACCACAAATCACCTCGAAAGTAGAGATATCTCCAAGGGTTCGACTCACAGAAATGCCAACTTTCTACATCACCTCAAGGCAAGGAGTTTCTTAGCTATAGGAATGTAAAAGAGATCCTGAGTTTAATGCCCCAATTGGACTGGACACGGAGAAGCCCTGACTCGAAATAAGGCCGGAATTCCCTGCAGTGATTTGGATGCAGGATCGTCTTTCATTTCACAAAGTGAAGGGATATCTGAATCCCCTGTGGAGACTCTAGAGAAAGCAGTAGTTCCCCGCCTCATCTCGACAGGAGGCCTCACATGCCTTTGAAAATTCGAAAGGAACTTGGAGTTCAATGCTTCCAAAGGAGACGATGCCTGAATCCCATTGAAAACTGATAGGAATCCCAATATCACTGTGGCACCTGGAAAAGGAACCTGGGTCCCAAGTCTCAAATAAAGAGGGGTCCCAATTTCACTGCCCACCCTCGATTAGAATCCCGATGTGTCCCTGGCAACGAGACGTGACTCCTTACATCACGGAATAAACACGAGTTTTGAAGGGCCATCCATGTCCTAACTCGAGAAAATACCCCAGGTTTCCGCCGCAACTCGAGAAAAACACGAGACTTACCCCTCGCTGCCAGATGAGTCCTGATTCCCCTGCAGTGCATGCAGAGCAATTCCGTGTTCCCCTTTCAAACATGAAAGGAGTCTGGACTTCCTGGTTGGAACTTCAGAGAGTCCCCAAGAACACTGTCACAAGTCTAGAGGGACCCTGATGTCACCACAGTAACACGAAAGGGATCCGTGTTCTGCAAGTCAACTCGAGATGAGTCCGGATTTCCATGCATGTGTTCCTGAGCCATCCGAATTCACCATCAAACACACGAAATGTAGCTTGATTTCATTTAATCAACAAAAGAGTATCCCAGAGAACACTGTCCAAAGTACATAGGAACACCAAGTTCAGCAGAGCAACACTTTAAAACATAACAGTTTAGTCCCCTTCCCCTTTCTTGAGATATGGATTGTCTCCTGACCTTGTGACTAACATTACTCCTTGTTCCCTTGGTAACCGTTGCTGTTTGTTTGGTTTGCTGAACTCTATCATTCCCGAAAGAAGTTTCTTGTACTACAGACTGTATATACTGATAGAAATATCAATAAAGCACTTTTGCTCCATTAGAGCTTAGGTCTCCGTGTCTTTTTTTGTCTCTCTCTTTCATTTTCTCTCTCTCTCTATCGTTTTCTAGCTGACTCTCTGGAGCATGGAGACCCGTTGTTCTCACTTTTCTGCCCGGGCTTCTAAGACCCCCTTCAGAGGGCACCTGGTATCTTCGTGAGTGATGCAAGCCCTGTGTCAAAGTCAATATTGGTCCTCTGTGTAAACCGAGGGATATCAGCTTCCTTCTCTTTTTACTTTCTGATTGCCAACTCCGTACCACAAGATTCCAGTCCATTAAAGGACCCCAGCAAATGTGGCCAAAGAACAGGAACACTGTTATACGTGGTATATTGGGTGGAGTGACTCATGGACCTATTGAGGTCTATAAATACTAAGGCTTGGGTTAAAAGGCTGGCCAGCCCCATTAATTTTCTACTTTGCTTCACCACTTCTTTACATTTCAGGGACTTCTGGTTTCATGCCAATGAATAGAGCCTTGCCTTCAAACAGTAGTTGAACATAATTCTTAGTTTCCTGATAAATGCTGTTTTGACTTATAAATTTGGCTCCGTGTCAAAGAAAATGTTCAATGAGCAGCCAAAGAAGAAGAAACTATTCCAATGTACCTCTAGCCCCTATGAGCTCTTATTAAAGCTGTAATTCTGCCATTTCAAGTTATAATCTTGCCCTTCCAATATTCAAGAAAAGACAAAACAGTTATTATATACATATGAATTAAATGATAAAACTTTACAAAAGGCTCAATTAAAACAATACAAAATATCTCAAAATTTTATTGCTAGCTCTGCCCTGGCTGCTCCAAATGCTTCTCCTCTGCCAACAGTCGCATCTCCAAAAGTCTCTTTGTTGAAACCTAATGAAAAGTTACATTAAATTTAAGCTAGACTAGAAGCTGCTATTTCCCATACCATAATCGGAGAAGAAACCAAGAAAAAAAAAAGCTAGAAAAATTACTTGCTAATGAGGATGAATATCAGAAATGTCAAAGAGCTATAGCTGCAATTTGTCAGACTAGGATTATTACTGATTACATAAACGCTTGTCACAA
>JAJLRB010002742.1:0-13217 GCA_020976825.1 Odocoileus hemionus | reverse complement strand
TCGCTTGGAGGGGGAAGTCTCATGGTTTTTCTCGATTTTGAAGCAGTGAGCTCTGCGTGCCTCTCGAGGTGTCAGAGGCATGTGAGGCATTCCGTCGAAAGGAGTCGGGGACCTAGGGCTTTCTCTAGGGACTCCACAGGTGGTGCAGACATCCCTTCAGCTTGTGAGATGAAAGACTAGACTGTATTCAAGCCACTGCAAGGAAAGCCGGCCTCCTTTCGAGTCAGGGCTTCTCGGTGTATATGCCCATTGAGGCAGCAATCTCAGGGTCCCTCCCTCATACCTATTGCTGAGAGAAGCCTCCTCTTGAGGGGCTTGTGGGGAGCAGTCCTCGAGTTGCTCTGCTGAACTTGGTACTCCTCTAGACTTGGCCCGTTGTTCTCGGGGAACCTCTGGAGTTGCCTAAAGGGAGTCAAGCCTCAGGTCGTGTTTGATGGGGAACGGGGGATGGCTCTGGAGTCAATGCAGGGGAAGCGGGCCTCATCTCGAGTTGATTTGGGGCCCATGGAGCTCCTTCGCGATGCTGGTGTGACCTCAGGGTCCCTCTCTACTTGTGACAGTGTTTTTGCGGACTGTCTCGACATCCATCAAGCAGTCGAGGCTCCTGACATGTTTCAGGGGGCTCACGGAATTGCTCTGCATGCAGTGCAGGGGAATCGGGCCTCATCTCGCTTGGAGGGGGAAGTCTCATGGTTTTTCTCGAGTTGCGGCGGGGACCTGGGGTACATTCTCGACTTACGGCGGGGGTGGCCCTTCAACCCTCGTGTTGGTTCAACGAAGTCAGGACTCCTGTCGAGTTACGAGGGACACCTCAGGAGTCTCTTCGAGGCTTGGCAGGGCAAAAGGAACGCTTCTCGAGGTGAGTCGGGAGACCCAGGGTCCCTTTCCAGTAGCCACAGGGATACTGGGATTCCTGTCAATGTTCAAGAGGAGTCAGGCTCCGTCAAATTTTGAAGCAGTGAGCTCTGCGTGCCTCTCGAGGTGTCAGAGGCATGTGAGGCATTCCGTCGAAAGGAGTCGGGGACCTAGGGCTTTCTCTAGGGACTCCACAGGTGGTGCAGACATCCCTTCAGCTTGTGAGATGAAAGACTAGACTGTATTCAAGCCACTGCAAGGAAAGCCGGCCTCCTTTCGAGTCAGGGCTTCTCGGTGTATATGCCCATTGAGGCAGCAATCTCAGGGTCCCTCCCTCATACCTATTGCTGAGAGAAGCCTCCTCTTGAGGGGCTTGTGGAAAGGTGGCCTACGTCTTGAGTCTAAGCCAGGGAATCAGCTCTCATCTCGAGGCAATTTGGGGTACACGGAGCAGTCCTCGAGTTGCTCTGCTGAACTTGGTACTCCTCTAGACTTGGCCCGTTGTTCTCGGGAAACCTCTGGAGTTGCCTAAAGGGAGTCAAGCCTCAGGTCGTGTTTGATGGGGAACGGGGGGATGGCTCTGGAGTCAATGCAGGGGAAGCGGGCCTCATCTCGAGTTGATTTGGGGCCCATGGAGCTCCTTCGCGCGATGCTGGTGTGACCTCAGGGTCCCTCTCTACTTGTGACAGTGTTTTTGCGGACTGTCTCGACATCCATCAAGCAAGTCGAGGCTCCTGACATGTTTCAGGGGGCTCACGGAATTGCTCTGCATGCAGTGCAGGGGAATCGGGCCTCATCTCGCTTGGAGGGGGAAGTCTCATGGTTTTTCTCGAGTTGCGGCGGGGACCTGGGGTACATTCTCGACTTACGGCGGGGATGGCCCTTCAACCCTCGTGTTGGTTCAACGAAGTCAGGACTCCTGTCGAGTTACGAGGGGCACCTCAGGAGTCTCTTCGAGGCTTGGCAGGGCAAAAAGGAACGCTTCTCGAGGTGAGTCGGGGAGACCCAGGGTCCCTTTCCAGTAGCCACAGGGATACTGGGATTCCTGTCAATGTTCAAGAGGAGTCAGGCTCCGTCAAATTTTGAAGCAGTGAGCTCTGCGTGCCTCTCGAGGTGTCAGAGGCATGTGAGGCATTCCGTCGAAAGGAGTCGGGGACCTAGGGCTTTCTCTAGGGACTCCACAGGTGGTGCAGACATCCCTTCAGCTTGTGAGATGAAAGACTAGACTGTATTCAAGCCACTGCAAGGAAAGCCGGCCTCCTTTCGAGTCAGGGCTTCTCGGTGTATATGCCCATTGAGGCAGCAATCTCAGGGTCCCTCCCTCATACCTATTGCTGAGAGAAGCCTCCTCTTGAGGGGCTTGTGGAAAGGTGGCCTACGTCTTGAGTCTAAGCCAGGGAATCAGCTCTCATCTCGAGGCAATTTGGGGTACACGGAGCAGTCCTCGAGTTGCTCTGCTGAACTTGGTACTCCTCTAGACTTGGCCCGTTGTTCTCGGGGAACCTCTGGAGTTGCCTAAAGGGAGTCAAGCCTCAGGTCGTGTTTGATGGGGAACGGGGGATGGCTCTGGAGTCAATGCAGGGGAAGCGGGCCTCATCTCGAGTTGATTTGGGGCCCATGGAGCTCCTTCGCGATGCTGGTGTGACCTCAGGGTCCCTCTCTACTTGTGACAGTGTTTTTGCGGACTGTCTCGACATCCATCAAGCAAGTCGAGGCTCCTGACATGTTTCAGGGGGCTCACGGAATTGCTCTGCATGCAGTGCAGGGGAATCGGGCCTCATCTCGCTTGGAGGGGGAAGTCTCATGGTTTTTCTCGAGTTGCGGCGGGGACCTGGGGTACATTCTCGACTTACGGCGGGGATGGCCCTTCAACCCTCGTGTTTGTTCAACGAAGTCAGGACTCCTGTCGAGTTACGAGGGACACCTCAGGAGTCTCTTCGAGGCTTGGCAGGGCAAAAAAGGAACGCTTCTCGAGGTGAGTCGGGAGACCCAGGGTCCCTTTCAGTAGCCACAGGGATACTGGGATTCCTGTCAATTTCAAGAGGAGTCAGGCTCCGTCAAATTTTGAAGCAGTGAGCTCTGCGTGCCTCTCGAGGTGTCAGAGGCATGTGAGGCATTCCGTCGAAAGGTCGTCGGGGACCTAGGGCTTTCTCTAGGGACTCCAGGTGGTGCAGACATCCCTTCAGCTTGTGAGATGAAAGACTAGACTGTATTCAAGCCACTGCAAGGAAAGCCGGCCTCCTTTCGAGTCAGGGCTTCTCGGTGTATATGCCCATTGAGGCAGCAATCTCAGGGTCCCTCCCTCATACCTATTGCTGAGAGAAGCCTCCTCTTGAGGGGCTTGTGGAAAGGTGGCCTACGTCTTGAGTCTAAGCCAGGGAATCAGCTCTCATCTCGAGGCAATTTGGGGTACACGGAGCAGTCCTCGAGTTGCTCTGCTGAACTTGGTACTCCTCTAGACTTGGCCCGTTGTTCTCGGGGAACCTCTGGAGTTGCCTAAAGGGAGTCAAGCCTCAGGTCGTGTTTGATGGGGAACGGGGGATGGCTCTGGAGTCAATGCAGGGGAAGCGCGGGCCTCATCTCGAGTTGATTTGGGGCCCATGGAGCTCCTTCGCGATGCTGGTGTGACCTCAGGGTCCCTCTCTACTTGTGACAGTGTTTTTGCGGACTGTCTCGACATCCATCAAGCAAGTCGAGGCTCCTGACATGTTTCAGGGGGCTCACGGAATTGCTCTGCATGCAGTGCAGGGGAATCGGGCCTCATCTCGCTTGGAGGGGGAAGTCTCATGGTTTTTTCTCGAGTTGCGGCGGGGACCTGGGGTACATTCTCGACTTACGGCGGGGGGATGGCCCTTCAACCCTCGTGTTGGTTTTCAACGAAGTCAGTCAGGACTCCTGTCGAGTTACGAGGGACACCTCAGGAGTCTCTTCGAGGCTTGGCAGGGCAAAAGGAACGCTTCTCGAGGTGAGTCGGGAGACCCAGGGTCCCTTTCCAGTAGCCACAGGGATACTGGGATTCCTGTCAATGTTCAAGAGGAGTCAGGCTCCGTCAAATTTTGAAGCAGTGAGCTCTGCGTGCCTCTCGAGGTGTCAGAGGCATGTGAGGCATTCCGTCGAAAGGAGTCGGGGACCTAGGGCTTTCTCTAGGGACTCCACAGGTGGTGCAGACATCCCTTCAGCTTGTGAGATGAAAGACTAGACTGTATTCAAGCCACTGCAAGGAAAGCCGGCCTCCTTTCGAGTCAGGGCTTCTCGGTGTATATGCCCATTGAGGCAGCAATCTCAGGGTCCCTCCCTCATACCTATTGCTGAGAGAAGCCTCCTCTTGAGGGGCTTGTGGAAAGGTGGCCTACGTCTTGAGTCTAAGCCAGGGAATCAGCTCTCATCTCGAGGCAATTTGGGGTACACGGAGCAGTCCTCGAGTTGCTCTGCTGAACTTGGTACTCCTCTAGACTTGGCCCGTTGTTTCTCGGGGAACCTCTGGAGTTGCCTAAAGGGAGTCAAGCCTCAGGTCGTGTTTGATGGGGAACGGGGGATGGCTCTGGAGTCAGTGCAGGGGAAGCGGGCCTCATCTCGAGTTGATTTGGGGCCCATGGAGCTCCTTCGCGATGCTGGTGTGACCTCAGAACCGCTCTCTACTTGTGACAGTGTTTTTGCGGACTGTCTCGACATCCATCAAGCAAGTCGAGGCTCCTGACATGTTTCAGGGGGCTCACGGAATTGCTCTGCATGCAGTGCAGGGGAATCGGGCCTCATCTCGCTTGGAGGGGGAAGTCTCATGGTTTTTCTCGAGTTGCGGCGGGGACCTGGGGTACATTCTCGACTTACGGCGGGGATGGCCCTTCAACCCTCGTGTTTGTTCAACGAAGTCAGGACTCCTGTCGAGTTACGAGGGACACCTCAGGAGTCTCTTCGAGGCTTGGCAGGGCAAAAGGAACGCTTCTCGAGGTGAGTCGGGAGAGACCCAGGGTCCCTTTCCAGTAGCCACAGGGGATATACTGGGATTCCTGTCAATGTTCAAGAGGAGTCAGGCTCCGTCAAATTTTGAAGCAGTGAGCTCTGCGTGCCTCTCGAGGTGGTGTCAGAGGCATGTGAGGCATTCCGTCGAAAGGAGTCGGGGGGACCTAGGGCTTTCTCTAGGGACTCCACAGGTGGTGCAGACAGACATCCCTTCAGCTTGTGAGATGAAAGACTAGACTGTATTCAAGCCACTGCAAGGAAAGCCGGCCTCCTTTCGAGTCAGGGCTTCTCGGTGTATATGCCCATTGAGGCAGCAATCTCAGGGTCCCTCCCTCATACCTATTGCTGAGAGAAGCCTCCTCTTGAGGGGCTTGTGGAAAGGTGGCCTACGTCTTGAGTCTAAGCCAGGGAATCAGCTCTCATCTCGAGGCAATTTGGGGGTACACGGAGCAGTCCTCGAGTTGCTCTGCTGAACTTGGTACTCCTCTAGACTTGGCCCGTTGTTCTCGGGGAACCTCTGGAGTTGCCTAAAGGGAGTCAAGCCTCAGGTCGTGTTTGATGGGGAACGGGGGATGGCTCTGGAGTCAATGCAGGGGAAGCGGGGGCTCATCTCGAGTTGATTTGGGGGGGCCATGGAGCTCCTTCGCGATGCTGGTGTGACCTCAGGGTCCCTCTCACTTGTGACAGTGTTTTTTGCGGACTGTCTCGACATCCATCAAGCAAGTCGAGGCTCCTGACATGTTTCAGGGGGGGGGCACGGAATTGCTCTGCATGCAGTGCAGGGGAATCGGGCCTCATCATCTCGCTTGGAGGGGGAAGTCTCATGTTTTTCTCGAGTTGCGGCGGGGGGGTACCTGGGGTACATTCTCGACTTACGGCGGGGATGGCCCTTCAACCCTCGTGTTGTTTCAACGAAGTCA
Organism: Odocoileus hemionus; assembly: GCA_020976825.1. Lineage (NCBI taxonomy): Eukaryota > Metazoa > Chordata > Mammalia > Artiodactyla > Cervidae > Odocoileus > Odocoileus hemionus. The sequence goes on along the minus strand of JAJLRB010002742.1, from coordinate 7,482 downwards.
GGACTCCTGTCGAGTTACGAGGGACACCTCAGGAGTCTCTTCGAGGCTTGGCAGGGCAAAAGGAACGCTTCTCGAGGTGAGTCGGGAGACCCAGGGTCCCTTTCCAGTAGCCACAGGGATACTGGGATTCCTGTCAATGTTCAAGAGGAGTCAGGCTCCGTCAAATTTTTGAAGCAGTGAGCTCTGCGTGCCTCTCGAGGTGTCAGAGGCATGTGAGGCATTCCGTCGAAAGGAGTCGGGGGGCTAGGGCTTTCTCTAGGGACTCCACAGGTGGTGCAGACATCCCTTCAGCTTGTGAGATGAAAGACTAGACTGTATTCAAGCCACTGCAAGGAAAGCCGGCCTCCTTTCGAGTCAGGGCTTCTCGGTGTATATGCCCATTGAGGCAGCAATCTCAGGGTCCCTCCCTCATACCTATTGCTGAGAGAAGCCTCCTCTTGAGGGGCTTGTGGAAAGGTGGCCTACGTCTTGAGTCTAAGCCAGGGAATCAGCTCTCATCTCGAGGCAATTTGGGGTACACGGAGCAGTCCTCGAGTTGCTCTGCTGAACTTGGTACTCTCTAGACTTGGCCCGTTGTTCTCGGGGAACCTCTGGAGTTGCCTAAAGGGAGTCAAGCCTCAGGTCGTGTTTGATGGGGGAACGGGGGGGGATGGCTCTGGAGTCAATGCAGGGGAAGCGGGCCTCATCTCGAGTTGATTTTTTTGGGGCCATGGAGCTCCTTCGCGATGCTGGTGTGTGACCTCAGGGTCCCTCTCTACTTGTGACAGTGTTTTTTTGCGGACTGTCTCGACATCCATCAAGCAAGTCGAGGCTCCTGACATGTTTCAGGGGGCTCACGGAATTGCTCTGCATGCAGTGCAGGGGAAATCGGGCCTCATCTCGCTTGGAGGGGGGGGAGTCTCATGGTTTTTCTCGAGTTGCGGCGGGGGGGGGGTACATTCTCGACTTACGGCGGGGATGGCCCTTCAACCCTCGTGTTGGTTCAACGAAGTCAGGACTCCTGTCGAGTTACGAGGGACACCTCAGGAGTCTCTTCGAGGCTTGGCAGGGCAAAAGGGACGCTTCTCGAGGTGAGGTGAGTCGGGAGACCCAGGGTCCCTTTCCAGTAGCCACAGGGATACTGGGATTCCTGTCAATGTTCAAGAGGAGTCAGGGCTCCGTCAAATTTTGAAGCAGTGAGCTCTGCGTGCCTCTCGAGGTGGTGTCAGAGGCATGTGAGGCATTCCGTCGAAAGGAGTCGGGGACCTAGGGCTTTCTCTAGGGACTCCACACGTGGTGCAGACATCCCTTCAGCTTGTGAGATGAAAGACTAGACTGTATTCAAGCCACTGCAAGGAAAGCCGGCCTCCTTTCGAGTCAGGGCTTCTCGGTGTATATGCCCATTGAGGCAGCAATCTCAGGGTCCCTCCCTCATACCTATTGCTGAGAGAAGCCTCCTCTTTGAGGGGCTTGTGGAAAGGTGGGGCCTACGTCTTGAGTCTAAGCCAGGGAATCAGCTCTCATCTCGAGGCAATTTGGGGTACACGGAGCAGTCCTCGAGTTGCTCTGCTGAACTTGGTACTCCTCTAGACTTGGCCCGTTGTTCTCGGGGAAACCTCTGGAGTTGCCTAAAGGGAGTCAAGCCTCAGGTCGTGTTTGATGGGGAACGGGGGGGGCTGGCTCTGGGAGTCAATGCAGGGGAAGCGGGCCTCATCTCGAGTTGATTTGGGGCCCATGGAGCTCCTTCGCGATGCTGGTGTGACCTCAGGGTCCCTCTCTTGTGACAGTGTTTTTGCGGACTGTCTCGACATCCATCAAGCAAGTCGAGGAGGCCTGACATGTTTCAGGGGGCTCACGGAATTGCTCTGCATGCAGTGCAGGGGAATCGGGCCTCATCTCGCTTGGAGGGGGGGGGGAAGTCTCATGGTTTTTTCTCGAGTTGCGGCGGCGGGGACCTGGGGTACATTCTCGACTTACGGCGGGGGGATGGCCCTTCAACCCTCGTGTTGGTTCAACGAAGTCAGGACTCCTGTCGAGTTACGAGGGACACCTCAGGAGTCTCTTCGAGGCTTGGCAGGGCAAAAGGGACGCTTCTCGAGGTGAGTCGGGAGAGACCCAGGGTCCCTTTCCCAGTAGCCACACACAGATACTGGGATTCCTGTCAATGTTCAAGAGGAGTCAGGCTCCGTCAAATTTTGAAGCAGTGAGCTCTGCGTGCCTCTCGAGGTGTGTCAGAGGCATGTGAGGCATTCCGTCGAAAGGAGTCGGGGACCTAGGGCTTTCTCTAGGGACTCCACAGGTGGTGCAGACATCCCTTCAGCTTGTGAGATGAAAGACTAGACTGACTGTATTCAAGCCACTGCAAGGAAAAAGCCGGCCTCCTTTCGAGTCAGGGCTTCTCGGTGTATATGCCCATTGAGGCAGCAATCTCAGGGTCCCTCCCTCATACCTATTGCTGAGAGAAGCCTCCTCTTGAGGGGCTTGTGGAAAGGTGGCCTACGTCTTGAGTCTAAGCCAGGGAATCAGCTCTCATCTCGAGGCAATTTGGGGTACACGGAGCAGCAGTCCTCGAGTTTGCTCTGCTGAACTTGGTACTCCTCTAGACTTGGCCCGTTTTCTCGGGGGAACCTCTGGAGTTGCCTAAAGGGAGTCAAGCCTCAGGTCGTGTTTGATGGGGAACGGGGGATGGCTCTGGAGTCAATGCAGGGGAAGCGGGCCTCATCTCGAGTTGATTTGGGGCCCATGGAGCTCCTTCGCGATGCTGGTGTGACCTCAGGGTCCCTCTCTACTTGTGACAGTGTGTTTTTGCGGACTGTCTCGACATCCATCAAGCAAGTCGAGGCTCCTGACATGTTTCAGGGGGCTCACGGAATTGCTCTGCATGCAGTGCAGGGGGGAATCGGGCCTCATCTCGCTTGGAGGGGGAAGTCTCATGGTTTTTTTTCGAGTTGCGGCGGGGGGGACCTGGGGTACATTCTCGACTTACGGCGGGGATGGCCCTTCAACCCTCGTGTTGGTTCAACGAAGTCAGGAGGACCTGTCGAGTTACGAGGGACACCTCAGGAGTCTCTTCGAGGCTTGGCAGGGCAGGGCAAAAGGAACGCTTCTCGAGGTGAGTCGGGAGACCCAGGGTCCCTTTCCAGTAGCCACAGGGATACTGGGATTCCTGTCAATGTTCAAGAGGAGTCAGGGCTCCGTCAAATTTTGAAGCAGCAGCTGCGCTCTGCGTGCTCTCGAGGTGTCAGAGGCATGTGAGGCATTCCGTCGAAAGGAGTCGGGGGACCTAGGGCTTTCTCTAGGGACTCCACAGGTGGTGCAGACATCCCTTCAGCTTGTGAGATGAAAGACTAGACTGTATTCAAGCCACTGCAAGGAAAGCCGGCCTCCTTTTCGAGTCAGGGCTTCTCGGTGTATATGCCCATTGAGGCAGCAATCTCAGGGTCCCTCCCTCATACCTATTGCTGAGAGAAGCCTCCTCTTGAGGGGGCTTGTGGAAAGGTGGCCTACGTCTTGAGTCTAAGCCAGGGGGAGGGAGCTCTCTCATCTCGAGGCAATTTGGGGTACACGGAGCAGTCCTCGAGTTGCTCTGCTGAACTTGGTACTCCTCTAGACTTGGCCCGTTGTTCTCGGGGAACCTCTGGAGTTGCCTAAAGGGAGTCAAGCCTCAGGTCGTGTTTGATGGGGAACGGGGGGGATGGCTCTGGAGTCAATGCAGGGGAAGCGGGGGGGCCTCATCTCGAGTTGATTTGGGGCCCATGGAGCTCCTTCGCGATGCTGGTGTGACCTCAGGGTCCCTCTCTACTTGTGACAGTGTTTTTGCGGACTGTCTCGACATCCATCAAGCAAGTCGAGGCTCCTGACATGTTTCAGGGGGGGGGGCGGAATTGCTCTCTGCATGCAGTGCAGGGGGGGAATCGGGCCTCATCTCGCTTGGAGGGGGAAGTCTCATGGTTTTTCTCGAGTTGCGGCGGGGGGGACCTGGGGTACATTCTCGACTTACGGCGGGGATGGCCCTTCAACCCTCGTGTTGTTTTCAACGAAGTCAGTCAGGACTCCTGTCGAGTTACGAGGGACACCTCAGGAGTCTCTTCGAGGCTTGGCAGGGCAAAAGGGACGCTTCTCGAGGTGAGTCGGGAGACCCAGGGTCCCTTTCCAGTAGCCACAGGGATACTGGGATTCCTGTCAATGTTCAAGAGGAGTCAGGCTCCGTCAAATTTTGAAGCAGTGAGCTCTGCGTGCCTCTCGAGGTGTCAGAGGCATGTGAGGCATTCCGTCGAAAGGAGTCGGGGACCTAGGGCTTTCTCTAGGGGGACTCCACAGGTGGTGCAGACATCCCTTCAGCTTGTGAGATGAAAGACTAGACTGTATTCAAGCCACTGCAAGGAAAAGAAAGGCCTCCTTTCGAGTCAGGGCTTCTCGGTGTATATGCCCCATTGAGGCAGCAATCTCAGGGTCCCTCCCTCATACCTATTGCTGAGAGAGAGCCTCCTCCTCTTGGGGCTTGTGGAAAGGTGGCCTACGTCTTGAGTCTAAGCCAGGGAATCAGCTCTCATCTCGAGGCAATTTGGGGTACACGGAGCAGTCCTCGAGTTGCTCTGCTGAACTTGGTACTCCTCTAGACTTGGCCCGTTGTTCTCGGGGAACCTCTGGAGTTGCCTAAAGGGAGTCAAGCCTCAGGTCGTGTTTGATGGGGAACGGGGGGGCTGGCTCTGGAGTCAATGCAGGGGAAGCGGGCCTCATCTCGAGTTGATTTGGGGCCCATGGAGCTCCTTCGCGATGCTGGTGTGACCTCAGGGTCCCTCTCTACTTGTGACAGTGTTTTTGCGGACTGTCTCGACATCCATCAAGCAAGTCGAGGCTCCTGACATGTTTCAGGGGGCTCACGGAATTGCTCTGCATGCAGTGCAGGGGAATCGGGGGCTCATCTCGCTTGGAGGGGGGGAGTCTCATGGTTTTTCTCGAGTTGCGGCGGGGACCTGGGGACATTCTCGACTTACGGCGGGGATGGCCCTTCAACCCTCGTGTTGGTTTCAACGAAGTCAGGACTCCTGTCGAGTTACGAGGGACACCTCAGGAGTCTCTTCGAGGCTTGGCAGGGCAAAAGGGACGCTTCTCGAGGTGAGTCGGGAGACCCAGGGTCCCTTTCCAGTAGCCACAGGGATACTGGGATTCCTGTCAATGTTCAAGAGGAGTCAGGCTCCGTCAAATTTTGAAGCAGTGAGCTCTGCGTGCCTCTCGAGGTGTCAGAGGCATGTGAGGCATTCCGTCGAAAGGAGTCGGGGACCTAGGGCTTTCTCTAGGGACTCCACAGGTGGTGCAGACATCCCTTCAGCTTGTGAGATGAAAGACTAGACTGTATTCAAGCCACTGCAAGGAAAGCCGGCCTCCTTTCGAGTCAGGGCTTCTCGGTGTATATGCCCATTGAGGCAGCAATCTCAGGGTCCCTCCCTCATACCTATTGCTGAGAGAAGCCTCCTCTTGAGGGGCTTGTGGAAAGGTGGCCTACGTCTTGAGTCTAAGCCAGGGAATCAGCTCTCATCTCGAGGCAATTTGGGGTACACGGAGCAGTCCTCGAGTTGCTCTGCTGAACTTGGTACTCCTCTAGACTTGGCCCGTTGTTCTCGGGGAAACCTCTGGAGTTGCCTAAAGGGAGTCAAGCCTCAGGTCGTGTTTGATGGGGAACGGGGGATGGCTCTGGAGTCAATGCAGGGGAAGCGGGGGCTCATCTCGAGTTGATTTGGGGCCCATGGAGCTCCTTCGCGATGCTGGTGTGACCTCAGGGTCCCTCTCTACTTGTGACAGTGTTTTTGCGGACTGTCTCGACATCCATCAAGCAAGTCGAGGCTCCTGACATGTTTCAGGGGGCTCACGGAATTGCTCTGCATGCAGTGCAGGGGGGAATCGGGCCTCATCTCGCTTGGAGGGGGAAGTCTCATGGTTTTTCTCGAGTTGCGGCGGGGACCTGGGGTACACATTCTCGACTTACGGCGGGGATGGCCCTTCAACCCTCGTGTTGGTTCAAACGAAGTCAGGACTCCTGTCGAGTTACGAGGGACACCTCAGGAGTCTCTTCGAGGCTTGGCAGGGCAAAAGGAACGCTTCTCGAGGTGAGTCGGGAGAGACCCAGGGTCCCTTTCCAGTAGCCACAGGGATACTGGGATTCCTGTCAATGTTCAAGAGGAGTCAGGTCAGGCTCCGTCAAATTTTGAAGCAGTGAGCTCTGCGTGCCTCTCGAGGTGTCAGAGGCATGTGAGGCATTCCGTCGAAAGGAGTCGGGGACCTAGGGCTTTCTCTAGGGACTCCACAGGTGGTGCAGACATCCCTTCAGCTTGTGAGATGAAAGACTAGACTGTATTCAAGCCACTGCAAGGAAAGCCGGCCTCCTTTCGAGTCAGGGCTTCTCGGTGTATATGCCCATTGAGGCAGCAATCTCAGGGTCCCTCCCTCATACCTATTGCTGAGAGAAGCCTCCTCTTGAGGGGCTTGTGGAAAGGTGGCCTACGTCTTGAGTCTAAGCCAGGGAATCAGCTCTCATCTCGAGGCAATTTGGGGTACACGGAGCAGTCCTCGAGTTGCTCTGCTGAACTTGGTACTCCTCTAGACTTGGCCCGTTGTTCTCGGGGAACCTCTGGAGTTGCCTAAAGGGAGTCAAGCCTCAGGTCGTGTTTGATGGGGAACGGGGGATGGCTGGCTCTGGAGTCAATGCAGGGGAAGCGGGCTCATCTCGAGTTGATTTGGGGCCCATGGAGCTCCTTCGCGATGCTGGTGTGACCTCAGGGTCCCTCTCTACTTGTGACAGTGTTTTTGCGGACTGTCTCGACATCCATCAAGCAAGTCGAGGCTCCTGACATGTTTCAGGGGGCTCACGGAATTGCTCTGCATGCAGTGCAGGGGAATCGGGCCTCATCTCGCTTGGAGGGGGAAGTCTCATGGTTTTTCTCGAGTTGCGGCGGGGACCCTGGGGTACATTCTCGACTTACGGCGGGGGGGATGGCCCTTCAACCCTCGTGTTGGTTCAACGAAGTCAGACTCCTGTCGAGTTACGAGGGACCTCAGGAGTCTCTTCGAGGCTTGGCAGGGCAAAAGGGACGCTTCTCGAGGTGAGTCGGGAGACCCAGGGTCCCTTTCCAGTAGCCACAGGGATACTGGGATTCCTGTCAATGTTCAAGAGGAGTCAGGCTCCGTCAAATTTTGAAGCAGTGAGCTCTGCGTGCCTCTCGAGGTGTCAGAGGCATGTGAGGCATTCCGTCGAAAGGAGTCGGGGACCTAGGGCTTTCTCTAGGGACTCCACAGGTGGTGCAGACATCCCTTCAGCTTGTGAGATGAAAGACTAGACTGTATTCAAGCCACTGCAAGGAAAGCCGGCCTCCTTTTTCGAGTCAGGGCTTCTCGGTGTATATGCCCATTGAGGCAGCAATCTCAGGGTCCCTCCCTCATACCTTGCTGAGAGAAGCCTCCTCTTGAGGGGCTTGTGGAAAGGTGGCCTACGTCTTGAGTCTAAGC
>JAJLRB010002741.1:0-13217 GCA_020976825.1 Odocoileus hemionus | reverse complement strand
TGAAGTCTAGTTGATTCACAATGCTGCGTGAGTTTCTGCTGTATGGCAAAGTGAATCAGCACGCGTGTGCGTGTATCCACTCTCATCCAGACTCCATTCCTACACAGCAGACCTGTATTTTGAGCTACATTTCCCAACCACATTGTAAAGAACTGAGTGAGTACCTCAAACCCAGCATTTCCAAGATAGAAATTGTGGCAGGTGCAGTTACTGGCCCTAATTCCTACTCTCTGCACATTTGAGTCCTTTGACATGTAACCTCACAGGATGTTTTCCGGCCTCTGACTTGGGTCTGGCCAATGACTTGCTTTGGCCAAGAGAATCCAGGGAAGAGAGCAGGTGAGTTCTGAGTATGGCCTTGAGAGACCTCCCACATTTCTGCTTTTCCTCCTGTGCTCTGCCAATAACAGGACAAGAACACCCCGAGGGCTAGCCCAGCTGGTCCCAGGAGGGGTCCAAGAGAGGCTGGGAGACAAGGAGGACAGTTAGCCCAGCCCCCTTCAGTCACGTGGGAAAAATCAGTGATATTTATTGGGTGCTACTGAGGGTTCGAGGCTGTTTGCTGCAGGAATAGCTAATGAATGCAGCCTCCAAAGGCCCTTCCTGACCTAGCTCCTGGCTATCTTCCTGATACTATTTCTCAGTATTCTTCAACACACAGCCTCTCATCTCTCTTACACACTTTCCCTCTCTGGTCTGTCTGGAGAACTTCCACCCATCACGCAAGACTCCACCAGAGCTCTTTTGACCAATACAGCAGACTTTCTTTCCTCCTTGTGTCCTTAATGATTTTTTAATATGTATATTTTTGTCTACTCTGTTTAAAAATTTTTTTGTTTTTACTGAAGTATAGTTGGTTTACAATGCATTCACTTCTCTACAGCAAAGCGATTCAGTTATACATTTACGCATTCTTTTTCATAATCTTTTCCATTATGGTTTATCACAGGCTCTTGAACATAGTCTCCTTGCTCTACAATAGGACTTTGTTGCTTAAGACAATGTGGTAAATATACACCATGGAATACTACTCAGCTGTAATAAGGCCATTTGAAGCAACATAGATGGATGTAGAGATGAGCATATTGAGTGAAGTAAGTCAGACAGAAAAGCAAATGCCATATGACATCACTTATGTGTGAAATCTAAACAGCAACAGAAATGAACTTACCCACAAAACAGACACAGGCTTGTCTATTCTACTTTTAAGCACTCATCACATTGCTCATTATTTGAGTTCATGTCAATCCTCCAGGGAAGGCAGGGGCCTTATCTTATTCATCCTTTTAGCCTAGTCCTAATGCTCAGTGTTAGAGCAAATTTGATAGGTAATAACTGAATCCCTTATCTTTTCACGGAAAGGATTGTAGACAAGGAAACAGGAAAGGGAATGACACTTTGGGATCCAAATATGAGTTATAAGTAAGGACAGTTTCCTCATGCTTGGAGTAGTATTTCTTTAAATAACTGTCTGTCTAGCTTTTGTTTTATATTCCACGCAAACGGAGACCAAAAAAAAGCAGGAGTCGCAATACTCATATCAGATAAAATAGACTTTCAAATTAAGGCTGTGAAAAGAGACAAAGATGGACACTACATAATGATCAAAGGATCAATCCAAGAAGAAGATATAACAATTATAAATATATATGCACCCAACACAGGAACACGGCAATATGTAAGGCAAACGCTAACGAGTATGAAAGAGGAAATTAATAGCAACACAATAATAGTAGGAGACTTTAATACCCCACTCACAACTATGGATAGATCAACTAAACAGAAAATGAACAAGGAAACACAAACTTTAAAGGACACAATGGACCAGCTAGACCTTATTGACATCTATAGGACGTTTCACCCCAAAACAATCAACTTCACCTTTTTCTCAAGTGCACACGGAACCTTCTCCAGAATAGATCATATCCTGGGCCATAAATCTAGTCTTGGTAAATTCAAAAAAAATTGAAATCAGTCCAGTCATCTTTTCTGACCACAGTGCAGTAAGATTAGATCTCAATTACAGGAAAAAAATTATTAAAAATTCAAACATATGGAGGCTAAACAACACGCTTCTGAGTAACCAACAAATCATAGAAGAAATCAAAAAAGAAATCAAAACATGCATAGAAATGAATGAAAATGACAACACAACAACCCAAAACCTATGGGACACTGTAAAAGCAGTGCTAAGGGGAAGATTCATAGCATTACAGGCCTACCTCAAGAAACAAGAAAAAAGTCAAATAAATAACCTAACTCTACACCTAAAGCAACTAGAGAAGGAAGAAATGAAGAACCCCAGGGTTAGTAGAAGGAAAGAAATCTTAAAAATTAGGGCAGAAATAAATGCAAAAGAAACTAAAGAGACCATAGCAAAAATCAACAAAGCTAAAAGCTGGTTTTTTGAAAAAATAAACAAAATTGACAAACCATTAGCAAGACTCATTAAGAAACAAAGGGAGAAGAACCAAATTAACAAAATTAGAAACGAAAATGGAGAGATCACAACAGACAACACTGAAATACAAAGGATCATAAGAGACTACTACCAGCAGCTCTATGCCAATAAAATGGACAACTTGGAAGAAATGGACAAGTTCTTAGAGAAGTATAACTTTCCAAAACTGAATCAGGAAGAAATAGAAGATCTTAACAAACCCATCACAAGCAAGGAAATCGAAACTGTAATCAGAAATCTTCCAGCAAACAAAAGCCCAGGACCAGATGGCTTCACAGCTGAATTCTACCAAAAATTCAGGCAAGAGCTAACACCTATCTTACTCAAACTCTTCCAGAAAATTGCAGAAGAAGGTAAACTTCCAAACTCATTCTATGAGGCCACCATCACCCTAATTCCAAAACCAGACAAAGATGCCACCAAAAAAGAGAACTACAGGCCAATATCACTGATGAACATAGATGCAAAAATCCTTAACAAAATTCTAGCAAACAGAATCCAACAACATATTAAAAAAATCATACACCATGACCAAGTGGGCTTTATCCCAGGAATGCAAGGATTCTTTAATATCCGCAAATCAATCAATGTACTACACCACATTAACAAATTGAAAGATAAAAATCATATGATTATCTCAATAGATGCAGAAAAAGCCTTTGACAAAATTCAACATCCATTTATGATTAAAAATCTCCAGAAAGCAGGAATAGAAGGAACATACCTCAACATAATAAAAGCTATATACGACAAACCCACAGCAAGCATCACCCTCAATGGTGAAAAATTGAAACCATTTCCCCTGAAATCAGGAACAAGACAAGGGTGCCCACTCTCACCACTACTATTCAACATAGTTTTGGAAGTGTTGGCCACAGCAATCAGGGCAGAAGAAGAAGTAAAAGGAATCCAGATAGGAAAAGAAGAAATGAAACTCTTGCTGTTTGCAGATGACATGATCCTCTACATAGAAAACCCTAAAGACTCCACCAGAAAATTACTAGAGCTAATCAATGAATACAGTAAAGTTGCAGGATATAAAATTAACACACAGGAAACTCTTGCATTCCTATACACTAACAATGAGAAAACAGAAAGAGAAATTAAGGAATCGATACCATTCACCATTGCAACAAAAAGAATAAAATACTTAGGAGTATATCTACCTAAAGAAACAAAAGACCTATACATAGAAAACTATAAAACACTGATGAAAGAAATCAAAGAGGACACAAACAGATGGAGAAATATACCGTGTTCATGGATTGGAAGAATCAATATTGTCAAAATGGCTATTCTACCCAAAGCAATCTATAGATTCAATGCAATCCCTATCAAACTACCAACGGTATTTTTCACAGAACTAGAACAAATAATTTCACAGTTTGTATGGAAATACAAAAAACCTCGAATAGCCAAAGTAACCTTGAGAAAGAAGAATGGAACTGGAGGAATCAACCTGCCTGACTTCAGGCTCTACTACAAAGCCACAGTCATCAAGACAGTATGGTACTGGCACAAAGACAGAAATATAGATCAATGGAACAGAATAGAAATCCCAGAGATAAATCCACGAACCTATGGTCACCTTATCTTCGACAAAGGAGGCAAGGATATACAATGGAAAAAAGACAACCTCTTTAACAAGTGGTGCTGGGAAAACTGGTCAACCACCTGTAAAAGAATGAAACTAGAACACTTTCTAACACCATACACAAAAATAAACTCAAAATGGATTAAAGATCTAAATGTAAGACCAGAAACTATAAAACTCCTAGAGGAGAACATAGGCAAAACACTCTCCGACATAAATCACAGCAGGATCCTCTATGACCCACATCCCAGAATTTTAGAAACAAAAGCAAAAATAAACAAATGGGACCTAATGAAACTTAAAAAGCTTTTGCATGACAAAGGATACTATAAGTAAGGTGAAAAGACAGCCCTCAGATTGGGAGAAAATAATAGCAAATGAAGCAACAGACAAAGGATTAATCTCAAAAATATACAAGCAACTCCTGAAGCTCAACTCCAGAAAAATAAACGACCCAATCAAAAAATGGGCCAAAGAACTAAACAGACATTTCTCCAAGGAAGACATATGGATGGCAAAAAAACACATGAAAAGATGCTCAACATCACTCATTATCAGAGAAATGCAAATCAAAACCACAATGAGGTACCATTATACATCAGTCAGGATGGCTGCTATCCAAAAGTCTACAAGCAATAAATGCTGGAGAGGGTGTGGAGAAAAGGGAACCCTCTTACACTGTTGGTGGGAATGCAAATTAGTACAGCCACTATGGAAAACAGTGTGGAGATTCCTTAAAAAGCTGGAAATAGATCTGCCATATGACCCAGCAATCCCACTTCTGGGCATACACACTGAGGAAACCAGATCCGAAAGAGACACGTGCACCCCAATGTTCATCGCAGCACTGTTTATAATAGCCAGGTCATGGAAGCAACCTAGATGCCCATCAGCAGACGAATGGATGAGGAAGCTGTGGTACATATACACCATGGAATATTACTCAGCCATCAAAAAGAATTCATTTGAATCAGTTCTAATGAGATGGGTGAAACTGGAACCCATTATACAGAGCGAAGTAAGCCAGAAAGATAAAGACCATTACAGTATACTAACACATATATATGGAATTTAGAAAGATGGTAACGATAACCGTATATGCAAAAAAAGAAAAAGAGACTCAGATGTATAGAATAGACTTGTGGACTCTGTGGGAGAAGGCGAGGGCGGGATGTGTCAAGAGAACAGCATCGAAACATGTATATCTAGGGTGAAACAGATCACCAGCCCAGGTTGGATGCATGAGACAAGTGCTCAGGCCTGGTGCACTGGGAAGACCCAGAGGGACGGGGTGGAGAGGGAGGTGGGAGGGGGGACCGGGATGGGGAATACATGTAAATCCATGGCTAATTCATTTCAATGTATGACAAAAACCACTGCAATGTTGTAAAGTAATTAGCCTCCAACAAATAAAAATAAATGGAAGAAAAAAAAAAGACAGGCAGATCTATCTTCTGAGTCATGACCCAAGATGCAGTATGTTTTAATGACCCTGCATCATTGTCCACTAGAGGGCAGACAAGGAAACAAAAAGCAACTTTCTTTGAGAATTTCAGGGACAACAGCCCTTCACCTTTATTGACATTTTGCTTTCAGCTGGGCTCCTAAAGTGTTGAAGGAACCCTTGTGCTTGGAGAAACCAGCTCCCTTTCCTGTAATCCGCTGAAGGCCTGTTAGTCTTGGAAGAGAATAAAGAGATGATGATTCAGAGGATAAAGAGATGATGAGTCTAAACAGAACTGTTTAAAGGGTTTTTCCTCCTGGGACTTGGAATTTACAAGTCTTTATACAGAAATAATACATGATGAGTGTGATTCCAGCAATAAAAGAAAACCCAAGAGAACTAAATTATAAGTCATTTAAAAGTCAATTTTCTCCCAGTAGTTAGTTGCCTAGGGAAGAGATGGGAGATTGCACAGGGACAAACTTCTGGAGGAGAAGAGAATGATGACTGCTCTCTTAGTGGAAATATCACCACTGTAGATGAACATCAAAGTTTATCACACTCTATATTTTTAATGAAAAAAAATCGATATTCTAAGCTTTTGAAAAATCTGCACATGGCTAGATTATCATACTCTTCTTGCAGTCAAAGAGGTCACATACATCTTAGAGGCTGAGTTTGGGAGTTTAAGTGAACACCGCTAAGGAAAAGAGAAGTTTCTATCCATTCTTCTAATATCAGACAGCCTGCAAATGCCGTTGATGTGTTTGCTGCATTTTGCAGACGGCAGGGAACTCATAGTATTTGTCATGAATAGACAGCTTTTTGGGGAGAGGTTTTTAGTGGAACTTGAGAAAAAAACCCTGGTGTCTACCCACTGGGATCCTCACGCAAAGGGAGAATCAGTCAGTTGTGTTTCCCCCGTGGGGGATAAACTCTTTACAGAATCACTGAGGCTAGACACATAAAGGTATGCCTTCACTCACTGTAGGACTCTGGGCCCATGTTAACATCTGGTCATTTCTGATTCTCAAGTTCTTACTGTATAATTCTACAGCGTGGGTTACAGACCTGTAGGATTCAGGGGATTGTGGTTTATGGTCTGCAGGCCTTACGAGAGTCTACTGTTTCAGCAAATCATGTGCTAACATCTGCAAGGGATTTTCAAATAATAATACTTATTAAAGTACTTATACTCACATTATGTTAATCCCTATGACACCTCTGAGAAGTAGGTAGGAACAATTAGGTTTTGGCTTTTTTCAAATAAGCAAACTAAAGTCAGAAGTTGGTCAAACCAATAAAACCCAAAACAAACAAACAAACAAAAAAGACTCAGTCTAAACAAATCAATTTCTGGTCAGAGTATAAAAAAAATCTTGAGTTAGGGAAGTTAAAAGAATACATTTGGCGCCATCCAGGTGGACCCACACAGCGCTATTGTAGCGAGTTGTTAAAGTCATAATGACACATCGCGGACTTGGCAATCATCACAAAGTTGAGCAACAACAATGCCTTAGACGTTATTCACCACAAATCTGGCTTATCAAGGCGGGTTCTTTTGGTCTGTGACAAGGTGAGAGAAGGGAGCTGGCGTGGTGGGTGATGCGATGTAGTCTGGGGCCTACATTCTGGCTCAAAGCTGCCCTGGTTTGTCACCAGTTAAGGAATTGCTAAATCCCAGGAAGAGCCCATCTTTGTGCCCAAAGCTCCAATCAGCCTTAGGTGGCAATGACTGTCTGCATCAGTTCCTGCACCTGTTTTTATTTTTATTTTTATTTTTCCTGCACCTGTTTTTAAATTCAAAGCCTGGATAATATCAGCAAGCTTCTGGGATCTGCACAGACCCTGAGAAGAGAGCCCGAGTCAGAGATGATCACAAAGAAGCTGCGGTCATCTCAGAAGGGAGGTTCGGTGTAATTCAAAGAGTGTCTTCCCAGAGATTAGAACTGGGTCCCTGGCCTCTTTTTTACTCTCTTGTACAGTGCTGAAACGGTTTCTCCTGCCACGGCTGCCTCTTTCCTCATCTCTCCTGCAACTGAGCTTTTGTTGAGACAAGAGGACTTTGTCCTCAGCCGTCCATCACTGCCCCGCCTGCTCACCCATCCAGGGCCCGAGGTGGGGGCTGAGTGGCAGGCTGCGCTTCCCAGATGCTGCCCAGCGTGCTAGCAATTCACCTCCACCCCTCGAAGCTCCAGGAAACCTGCCCCCAGCTGCATTTAGATACATCCTCTGGGTCCCTGCTCTGTGGGATGCTTGCCCAAATCTTTTCAGGCCTACATACAAAAGATACTCAGTGGCTCAATAGCTGCTTCTTAAGTGAAAAGATGGTTGGATGATGAAGAAACGCTGCTTGTTCCTCTTTCTAATTCTTCCGCCCACCCATCCCTCCCCGCCACCCCGCGTCCCTGTGTGCCTTCAGAGACACTCCGGGTCTTCCTTCAACATTGAGCCCAAATGCGAACTATTAAGCAACAGATACTTAAAACAACTGTGACTGATGATAAATTATTCTTACTTTTTTTAAAAAAGACTTTTGTGTGTTGTGTGTGGATCATTTTTAAAGTCTTTATCGGATTTGTTACAATATTGCTTCTGTTTTAAGTTTTGGTTAAGATCTGCAAGACATGTGGCTCTTAACTCCCGGAGCAGGGATGGAACCTGCACCGCCTGCTTTGGAAGGTGAAGTCTTAACCTCTGGACCTCCAGGGATGTTCCCTAGTCTTACTTATAAGATGCTTTTGGGGGGACTGCTCCCTTGTGCAGACTTTGGGGGAAAACATGATCATAATAGCCACTTCTGGCAAGCAAAGCGAATATTCTTCCCAAAGTCACATTTATAGAGTCTCTTCTGCAAGATCAGTGAGGGCATTTCTGATGTCCTGGAGAAGTGGTGCCTTTGCAAAGCAGTTTGGATACATACTTCTGTTCAGGTCTTCTGGATGGATCTTTAAATATGCGGGCACGTATCATGTGGCCTTTTGTTAGTCAAAGAAGCAAGGTGAGCTTCTTGGAAGAGGAAAAAGGGCAGCTGGGAGGAGAGGAGTTGGGCTGGGGTTTGAGGGTGTGTGGGGGCAGGGGTGGGGGTCATCGCAGAAACGTCTGGCCTTGGGGACATGAGATGAAGAGGAGACAGGGTCTGCATGAAGGGACAGGGTGTCCCGTGCACTCAGGCCGGGGCCTGAAACAGCTTGGAGGCCTCGGATCCTCAGGCAAGGGCCTGTGGGAATAGACGGAGTACAGAGTGGGATCCCTGGGTGAGTGGGGTCAGGGCAGGAAGGTGAAACTTCACTCGGGGAGCACTGTGGGGGCCCGAGTCAGCATCTGGATGCTGTGTTTCAGGTCGCGGGGCAGCCAAGGGTGCCCAGTGAGTGCTGCCTGTCTGCCCTGACCCGGGAGAGTTGCACAAGAGATGGAAGCTGCAGTGTATTGCTACATCACCCTTCCATCTGGGGGAGGCATGGAGTGGAAAGGAGGTCTAAGTTCATTGTGTTTCAAAGGGGAACTCTGAACTCAAACCTCCTTGATTTAAATCTCAGCTCTGCCTCTTTCCAGCTCTGTCAATGAACAAGTCACCTCACCACCGTGTGCCTTTTTTTCTTCATCTGGAACAAGGGGTAATTGGTAGGTGCCTTGTTGTGTAGCTGAGGTTGAAATGAGTGAGTGCATGTGAAAGTTTCATTCCAGCAAGTGTTCAATACTCTTACTGTTAAAAAGTATAGAGGCAATTGCTTTATTTATTAAAGTGAAAATCTAGTTCAAGAGCCTAGAGATCTAAAAGGCTGTGGCTTGTGAAGTAACCTAAGTGATGTTTATAGGTTTGACCTTCCACTCAAATGACACTCGTGAGCCCTCGGAAGAGGCAGGGTCCTGAGTGTTCCCACAAACACTGCATCCTTTGTTCCCCCTCCTCGTGGCCTGTAAATGCCTCTAGAAAGAATCCTGGTTCTTCCTCTCGACTTTTTCCCCCCCAAACCACTCCAAATTCTTGGCCTGCCCATTCCTCTGACCTCATGCAACTCTCCTAGTTGAAAAGACTGCTTCTCCTCTTCAGAACCAGCTCAAGAAGCCCTCTGTGACTCACTTGAGTATGGAGCTTACTCCCAGCCTCTCTGCTCCAAGTGTGGTCCAGTACCCGGAACAGCAGCACCACCTGGGAACTTGTTGGAAGGGCAGATGCTCAGGCCCCTACCCAGACCTGAGTCTGGACTCTGCATTTTAACAAGTTGCCACACAGTGCCTCCTTGTACATTAAAGTCCAGGAAACATTATCCTACAATCTACATCCCATGCATTTACCAGTAAAGTGACAACTATAGAAAAAGCAAAAACAAAACTCAGTTCTGACTTCCACAAACCTCTGAAAGAAGAGGTTGACCTTTCCAGAAAGTTGAAATTCACCCAGGATTTGAGGTCCTGGAATTCTCAGGGTGATGATATACTCGGCCCAGAGGATGCATTCACCAAAGGCCTCCTCATGGTCCTTGGACCTATTTCCTCAACGCACCAACCTCTGGGCCCCTGGTTGGAGCTGATGCCTTGGCCAGTGCTGTGAAATGGCTGGAGAGTCTGTTTTGTGGCACTGATGAGTCACAAATGCAAACTAAGTGTTGGCTGTTTCCCTGGAGCTACCCGCAGTAGACTGTGCAAGGAGATATTCTTAGCATGTTGCCAGAGGCCAGACTTAAGCTTCTGGGTGAAAATTCAGGCTGCTAGCAGGATAAGGCATCACACTAGATTGATTTTCCATGAGAAACCATGTCTTTCTCTGGGTCTGGCGTGGGATCTGGCAGTAGCTGGACTTAGTGAGAGTGGAAGAGTATCATCCAGAGATGTCCATGCACCTGGGGTCCTCTCACTGAAAACACAGGCTGTTCTTTGTCCAAGAGATTTCTTTCTGGCTGGAGGAGTGTACTCAGCCTGAGTCAGGACAGCCCTCAACCTACCAACGAGTAGGAAGTGGTGGGTAAACCCTGGGGCTCCCACTCTTCAGTGGGGTAACGCTGAGGCACTCACACTGGTGCCCAGAGCCTTCTGGCAGACTTGATCTCCAGTTGTCTGTTGTGGTAGACAACACACTCTTTCCTGGCTGCCCCCATCCCTGTCTTCACCCCCTGCTCATCTGCCTGCATCCTGGGATCACTTCCTAAGGAAAGGACTTGCCTTCACATCACATCTCGGGTCTGGTCCTGAGGAAAACGAACCAAGACAGGAGCAACAGACTTGGGTTTGAATTTTGACTCTCACCGTCTGTTGTGTGTGTCCTTGGGCAAGTCATTCGGTCACTTTGAGCCTAGTTCTCCCTTAATAAGTCAGAATAGTGAAGAGAAATATACTCGGGATTTTTGTTAAATTGGAATGGCCGATTATATAAAGGGCTTAATACAGTGCTTAGCAGCAGTGAATGTTGAATAAATGATTGTTGGGCTCTCAACATGGTTGTCCCTTTATATCCACAAAGGACTGGTTCCAGGAACCTCTGTGGACACACAAATCTACAGATAAGTTAGTCATATAAAATGGCATAGAGGTTGCGTGTAATCTATGCACTGCTGCTGCTGCTGCTGAGTCGCTTCAGTCGTGTCCGACTCTGTGCGACCCTATAGACGGCAGCCCACCAGGCTCCCCTGTCCCTGGGATTCTCCAGGCAAGAACACTGGAGTGGATTGCCATTTCCTTCGCCAATGCATGAAAGTGAAAAGTGAAAGTGAAAGGGAAGTCACACAGTCATGTCCGACTCTTCGCTACCTCATGGACTGCAGTCAGCAGGCTCCTCCGTCCATGGGATTCTCCAGGCAAGAGTACTGGAGTGGGTGCCATTGCCTTCTCCAAATCTATGCACATCCTCCCTATAACTTAAATAATCTCTGGTTTACTTATAATACCTCACTTCAGTTCAGTCGCTCAGTCGTGTCCGACTCTTTGCGACCCCATGAATCACAGCATGCCAGGCCTCCCTGTCCATCACCAACTCCTGGAGTTTACTCAAGCTCATGCCCATCGAGTCGGTGATGCCATCCAATCATCTTATCCTCTGTCGTCCCCTTCTCCTCCTGCCGTCAATCTTTCCCAGCATCAGGGTCTTTTCCAATGAGTCAACTCTTCGCATCAGGTGGCCAAGGTATTGGAGTTTCAGCTTCAACATCAGTCCTTCCAATGAACACCCAGGACTGATCTCCTTTAGGATGGACTGGTTAGATCTCCTTGCAGTCCAAGGAACTCTCAAGAGTCTTCTCCAAAACCACAGTTCAAAAGCATCAATTCTTCGGCGCTCAGCTTTCTTTATAATACAATGTAAATGCTGTAGAAATAGTTGCCAGCATGTGAGAAAGTTTTGCTTTTTAAAAAAATTTCATTTGTCTACTTATTTATTGTTTAACTATGCAGGGCCTTCTTTGCTGTGCATGGACCTTCTCCTGTGGCAAGCAGGAGCCACTCTCTAGTCGCAGCTCATTCTTCCCTTGTGGAACATGGGCTTTGTTGCTCCTCCGCATGTTGGATCTTCCAGGACCAGGGATTGAACTGTGTCCCCTGCATTGGCAGGCGGATTTCTAACCACTGAACCCCCAGGGAGTCCAAGTTTTGCTTTTTGTAACTTTCTGGAAAATGGTTTCCTGAATAATTTCAGTCTGTGGTTGGTTGAATCTGATGACTGTGGAACAGGTAGAAATGGAGGGCTGACAGTAACTGTCCACATCTGCTATCTAGGAAGAGCTAATCCGTGGTGATAGATTCTGCTAAAAATAGACTTACGCGTTGTTTACTTTTCCTTAGAGAGCATTGCCTTCCTTTCAGAACTTTCCTGCTTTTAGTCTTTTCGGTTCCTCATGCTGATTTGGGGGATTAGAGAAAGGATGGGGGCTTCCCAGGTGGCGCCAGTAGTGAAAGAACCTGCCTGTCAATGCAAGAGACGGAAGAAACACAGGTTCAGTCCCTGGGTCAGGAAGATCCCCTAGAGGAGTGCGTGGCAACCCACTCCAGGATTCTTGCCTAGAGAATCCCATGGACAGAGGAACCTGGCGGGCTACAGTCCATGGGGTCGCAGAGTTGGACTCCACCTGGGCAACTTAGCAGGCAGGCAGGGAAATGATGAGTAGCTCAAAGTTATTGGTCAAACCCAGTCACATAGGATTCAACATTTATTATGACAGTCTGAACAGTCTTAACTATACTTCAGGTATATTTTTTTCCCATACAGAATACAAAAATTCAAGGGCAGGAATTCTGATGAATTCATAGTTACTCTAAATAATAAGCAAGAATCTTTTGGTATTAATCGACATAAAAATAGGACCTCTTCTCCCTCCAAGGTCAGGAAAGTTATCCTTAAATGTAAGCAGAGGACACAGACAGAGTGAAGTCCAAGAAAGTGGAACACGTATGGTTGTGTGACATCCCATCATCCTGATGCTTACGAACGACCCAGCTTAGGTGGCCGTTCTTTCTCCAATGAGTCAGACTTTATTTACGTGTTCAGGTCTTTCCTCTTTCCAATAAAGAATTGCACCAGTCAGGTTTTCTTGTTCAGCAATCATGTCACCCAGTTAACAAAAATACTGTTTCCCCACACAAACCACTATCGAGTTCTTTCTCCTACTGCAGTAAACTCTTTGTGCCTAAATGTAGGATTTTACATTTGTCTCAGCTAAATTTAATTTTATCTGTGTGATGTTATTGATATTTTAAGATAGTTTCTTTTTTTTTTTTTTTTTGCTCCT
>JAJLRB010002740.1:0-13224 GCA_020976825.1 Odocoileus hemionus | reverse complement strand
AATTTGCCCTTTTCCCCTCCCCTCTGCCTCCTACCTCCAGCGGGGATGGGCCGGCTCTTCTCTGGAGATTCTCAGTCCCTTTGTTTTGCGAACCGCCGGCAGTGTGTTCGGGCCGGTTAATTTTGTCCCTTGCTATCCCACAGTTTAAAAAAGCTCCCTCCGATTGCTCTCAGGGTCTTCGGGCCGGACCTCACCCTAAGCAATGCCGCCCGCTCCTCTCCGTTCCGCCCTGCTTGTTCCTGGCGGGTACGGGCGTCTGGGGTACTTTTCTGCTGGGAGTTGCTTTTAGGCACGTAATCTGTGGGCCTTGTTTAATTTTTCCTCCCAGTTACAGTGCCGAAAACTTCCCCCAGTCCCGCCAGTGAGAGGGTTTCCTGGTGATTGGAAACTTCCTCTATTAAGACTCCCTTCCCGGGACGGGTCTCCGTCCGTAGCTCTTTTGACTCCCTTATTATCGTTTATATTTTGTCCTACCTCCCTTCGAAGGCAATGGGCTGCTTTTCTGGGCGCCTGATGTCCTCTGCTAGCGATCAGAAGTTCTTTTGTGAAATTTGCTCAGCATTCAAATGTTCTTTCGAAGAATTTGTAGGAGAGAAAGTGGTCTCTCCGTCTTATTCCTCCGCCATCTTGGCTCCTCCCCCCTTCACCTGATCTTGAATAATGCTTTTCTTAGTCTCTCTCACAAGGTGTTGAACAGCATTAACTATGAGATGATATCCCTTGGTAAGAATCTCTAGGACTTCCCTGGTGGTCCAGTGGTTAAGACTCCAAGCTTCCACCTACAGGGGGCCCAGGTTCAAACCCTGATTGTGGAATTAAGATCCCTCATGTGGTAGAGTGCAACAAAATAAATAAACAAACAGATAAGTTAATATAAAAGAATGTCTAGTAGAGTTCTGGGTTTAGAATTTAGGGTAGAGCCATGTAATGTAACAGTTAGCTAGGCTGGAGGTAGTTTTGCTTTTCTCTTGTGGAAAAATTGAGTACCATAGCAAGAGCATGCCTCTGTAGAGGAAACTGTAACCTAACAAATGTGAGCCAGTCTTTTCAGGAAGAAATATAGCCTAGCTGGTCGAGTTGAGGCCACAAAACATAATCATTACCCTATAAATTATTACGGCAAACATGGCCCCAAAGTAGCTCATTTTAATCATTGAAAATGTCACAAAAGTATTCAAACTTTAAGTATACAAGTAGAACATCAAACTTTAAGCAAGTAACTATCTAGTCTATCTTCCAGTGAAAATGAATTGCATATCCTTAGGGTGGCCTACATATGTGACAGTGGGCAGATGATTTTTAATTCTAGGAAAATTATCAATTATTGTGACTCATTCGAAAATACCATAAATTAAGGAGGCCTTTGTAGTGGAAACACTAAAATATGCCTGTGCAGTTTTACTAAGTATGCTTGTATTTATTTGCAGATTTTCCTTAGCAGAACTACACTGGAATTTGGAATGACTGGAAGTCCTGACTGGAGTTGGGTGTCCGGGGTTCCAGTCCTAGTTCTGCCACAGACAACTGTGTTACCTTGGCCGGGTTAGCTTTAGTCTTTTCTCCTCAACTCAGTACTGGGGCCGTGGCTGTAGTCTACTCCATGTGGATGTTCCGAGGTTCGGAGGGAAGAAGGCACCTTGCCTCCAGAGTTCGCTGTCATTGTCATTAATGTTCCTGCTCTTTGCTTGCCTGCCTCCCTTAGAATTGTGTTGCCCTCGGAGAGCAGCTCCAGTCGATCCTGGGAAACGCGGGACACAGGCACGCGCCAGGACTGCAGTCCTCGTCTGCTCCGGGAGCCTTCGACAAGTCATCCTCCACACCTTTTCCTTTCAGAACTGGGCTGACATCTGGAAACGTGGCTGAAGACTCGGAAGCTAACACTGAGAAAAGTCTGCAGCCAGCCGGTGGAGGAAGTCTGAGCAGCCTCCAAGAGTGTAAAATTGTGCCACAAAGCTGTTCTCTTCTTGAGAATGACCTGAAGAATTCAGTATCTTCTTTCTTATCAAAGAAAGCAAGTGACAGCTCACACATACCTAACTCGGAGTTGCTGCCTTTTCTCCAGAATTTGTGTGGTCAGGTGAGCCATCTCCGGGTGGGACCCGGCATCAAGTGGCAGGACAGCATCCCGAAGCCCGGTGGAGGCACTGGGGATGTCACGTAAGTGTTTAGACCCGAGTGGTCGGGTGGGGTGTGGGGGAGGGTGAGGAGGCAGGTGGAGGAAAGGGATTTGTTTCAGTAACTTCTTCCTGAAATTGTTTCCGGAGAGAACCGTAGGAGCTTTGACATTTCACCACTGACACATGTAGAGGAAAGAAAGATTCTCCGGAGAACGCGTTGCTTTGAGAGAAGTGTGTAAACTGGAGGTGCCGAGCACGTCTCAGGCGTTTGGTGGCAGGAGCACAAGCATCAGACAAGGGTCGGAGCGGGGAGTTACCTGTGTGAAAGGAGCGGAGCTGCAGTGGCCGTGATGTGTGCGCTTTGCCCGACTGTATGAAGTGAGCCATTGCAGCGGGTTTTCCCTGTAGATCTGTGTGACCCGGGCCGATTTTGGAGTCATCCAGACAGTTTTCAGCTCGTAATTATTTATAGTATACAGGCGCTTATCCTCTGGTTTCATAATTCCAATTTTTTCCACTCCTGCTTTGATCGAGGGATAGTTAAGTGTTTAGTATGTGCAGGAGACAGAAGAGACGCAGGTTCGATCCCTGAGTTGGGAAGATCCCCTGGACTAGGAAATGGCAACCCACTCCAGTATTCTTGCCTGGAGAATTCCATGGACAGAGGAGCCTGGTGGGCTATAGTCCATGAGGCCGCAAAGAGTTGGGCGCGACTGAGCACACACACACCGTCCTTTAGATAGACAGAATGTTTCCAAATATTGAACTAGATGGAAATTCAGGACTTTAGCCATGGTTCTGACTTAACTATTTTGCCTTACTATTTCAGTCTTTTGAGTTAGACTTTTTTTACATCTCAAATGAGGTCGTTGTATTGGTTGAAATTTTCTTAATGTATTTAATAGCATCGAAATTTGAGGAGTTTAGTAAGTTATTGAAACAAATGGTGGTCCTTCTTTGGGAAGAACAAGGAAAGGTGACAGTGTTTTAGTTGTTGACAGTCTTCATCAGTGTTAACCTGTGACATGGCAAAACAAACCAATACTAAAACGCAGAGAAAACAAAACCTAAACCTTAAAAAACTGCGCTTCCCTGACAGCTCAGTTGGTGAAGAATCTGCCTGCAATGCAGGAGACCCTGGTTCAATTCCTGGGTCGGGAAGATCCGCTGGAGAAGGGACAGGCTTCTCACTCCAGTATTCTGGTCTGGAGAATTCCATGGACTGTATAGTCCATAGGGTTGCAAAGAGTCAGACACGACTGAGCAACTTCCACTTCCACTTTTCTGATTCCAGCTGAGCTGGAATGTCTCCAGTACTCTCAGATCCTCCCTGTTAACAATAAAAATCCCTGGATATAATACAACAAACACATAAAGACTATAAAAGGTGGAGAGAAGTCAGATTGCTTAGGGCTGCTGAAGCTTAGTGTTTCTTAGTTCCTGGTTATCAGAGTTTCTTTCATTATAGAGGGATACAGGATTTTTGTCAAGTATTTTTCCTATGACTATTTATTTGATCATGAATTTTCTTCAGTAATCTCTTCATATGGTGAATTACATTAGTTTCAAAAACTGAACCTGCCTAGCATACCTAGAATAGATCCCACTTTATTGTGGGGTCTAATTCTTTTTTATACAATGCTGGAACTGATTTACTAATATTCTGTCAAGTATTCTTACATACAATTCATTGGCGATACTAGTCTGTATTTATCTTTTACTGTCTTTGTCTGGTTTTATATTATGAGGGTGATACTGGTCTCATAAAATGAGTTCTACTTTTTTTTGAGTTCTATATTTTAGAAGAGATTGTGTAAAATTGATGTGATTTTTTTTTTTTTTGTATGATGTTTGGTATTGATAGAAGTCTCCAATGAAAACCAGTTGGGCCTGGATGATTTCTTTCCTAGTAACTGTTAAATTACAAATTGAATTTCTTTCTTTTTTTTTTTTAATTACAAATTGAATTTCTAACACAGTAAAGTTGTCAGTTCTCCCCGTTGATATAAAGGTTTAATGCAATACATACTAAAATTTCACCACAATATTTTGTAGACGTAGACAGGATTATTTTAAAAATATATGAAAAGCAAGAGACGGAATAGCTAAGACAACCTTGAGAAAGAAGAATGAGGTGGGAGGAGTCCCTCTTCCAGTGTCGAGTCTTCTGCAGCGAGAGTATCAGGACGGGGCAGTGAGGGCGGAGGGGCAGCCCAGGGCTCAGGGGAGGCCAGTAGAGGGTTCAGAGATGGACCCACACAGGTGTGCTCCCCTGAGTTTTGACAGAGGCGCAACAGCAGTGCAATAAAGGAAGAAGAGTCTTTCTAACTCAGGGTGCTGGAGCAGATGGGTGGCCAAAGAGCAAGAAGTGAACTGTGACCCAGGTCTTGTACCTTGTATAAAACTTCACTCAAAATGGATCAGGGATGTAAGTTTAAAACATGAAGCCATGGAAGTTTTCTAATAATCCATAGGAGACTGTCTTTGGGAACCTAGACAAGACACCAAAAATGTTTGACCTCCATGAAAATGTTAGAACTTTTGCTCTGTGAAAGACTCTTTTAGGAGGAATAAAATACAAATTCCAAAGTGGGAAAAAAATATTTTTGGATTACAAATCCAACAAATGACTTACATCTAAAATATAGAGAGTGCTGACTGTTTATAATAGCCAGGACATGGAAGCAACCTAGATGCCCATCAGCAGACGAATGGATGAGGAAGCTGTGGTACATATACACCATGGAATATTACTCAGCCATTAAAAAGAATTCATTTGAATCAGTTCTAATGAGATGGATGAAACTGGAGCCCATTATACAGAGCGAAGTAAGCCAGAAAGATAAAGACCATTACAGTATACTAACACATATATATGGAATTTAGAAAGATGGTAACGATAACCCTATATGCAAAACAGAAAAAGAGACTCAGATGTATAGAACAGACTTGTGGACTCTGGGAGAAGGCGAGGGTGGGATGTTTTCAAGAGAACAGCATCGAAACGTATATTATCTAGGGTGAAACAGATCACCAGCCCAGATTGGATGCATGAGACAAGTGCTCGGGGCTGGTGCACTGGGAAGACCCAGAGGGATCGGGTGGAGAGGGAAGTGGGAGGGGGGACCGGGATGGGGAATACATGTAAATCCATGGCTAATTCATTTCAATGTATGACAAAAACTACTGCAATGATGTAAAGTAATTAGCCTCCAGCTAATAAAAATAAATGGAAAAAAAAACAAAAAAAATAAAATATAGAGAGTGCTGAAAACTCAACATTTAAAAAAAAATAAAATCCAATTAGAACATGGGCAAAAGACCTTAGAGAGACATTTTTACCAGATAAGATGTACAAAGCAAATAACCACATGAAAAGATGAGTTGTTCTTGACCTCATGGCTATTAAGTAAGGGCACATTAAAACCACAGGACACAAGATACCACTATACAATTATTCAAATGGTTAAAATAAAAAGTTCAAAAATGGTGACAAAACCAGATACCAATGAGAAATAGGATCTCTCATACATTGCTCATGGGGATTTAAAGTGGTACAGCCACTTTAAAAAAGGTTTGGCAGTTTCTCATAGCTAAACATGTCACCATGTGACTCAGAAATCAGACTCCTGAGCATTTATCCCAGAGAAATGAAAACTTCTTTTTTTATTAATTAATTTAGTTTTGGTTGTGCTGGGACTTCATTGCTCCTCGTGGGCTTTCTTGAGCTGTGGCAAGCAAGGGCTGCTCTTCGTTCCTTCGCACTGGCTTCTCATTCGTTGCTCTGTGGCATGTGGAATCTTCCCCAACTAGGGCTTGAACCTGTGTCCCCTAAGTTGGAAGGTGGATTCCTATCTGTTGTACCACCAGGGAACTCCCCAAAGAATTTTTTTCCACATAAAAATCAATACACAATTGTTCATAGCTTTATTTGTAAAAGCCCAAAACTATAAGCAACCAATATGTCTTAAAGTTGATGAATGGTTAAATTAACCCTGGTGTATCCATATCATGGGATGCTATCAGCAGTAAAAAGGAATGACCAAAAAAAAAGGAATGACCTATTGACACATGCAACAGTTTGGTTGTCTGGCAAAGGCATTATGCTGATCTACAAAAGAGAATCTCAAGAGGTCACATTACATGGTTCCATTTCTGTAACATTATCATAATACAGATGAACACTGCAAGTGATTATGAGGTGTTCAGGATGGAGGAGATTAGGGAAGTGGATGTGACAATGAAAGGGTAGCAGGAGGGAGATCATTGTAGTTAAGGGATAGTTCTGTCTCTTGATTGTGGTGATATTTACATGAATGTGTGTACGTATGATAAAATGGCATACACACACTGTACTGACATCAAATTCCTGATCTTGATATTATACCATAGTTACATAAGAAGTAAAGACCAGGACCATTTGGTGAAGGGTACCGGGCAAATATAGTATCTTTCCAACTTCCTATGAATCTATAGTTATTTGAAAATAAAGAGAACAATAAAAAGCTTCTTGTATATTTTAGAGTGTTGTTGTTCAGTCATTGTTGTTTGACTCTCTGCAACCATGGACTGCAGCACGCCAGTCTTCCCTGTCCTTCACCATCTCCCGGAGCTTGCTCAGACTGATGTCCATTGAGTTGGTGATGCCATCCAACCATCTCATCCTCTGTCGTCCCTTTCTCCTGCCTTAATTCTTGCCCAGCATCAGAATCTTTTCCAGTGAGTCGGCCCTTCACATCAGGTGGCCAAAGTATTGGAGCTTCAGCTTCAGCATCAGCCCTTCCAACGAATATTCAGGGTTGATTTCCTTTAGGATGGACTGGTTTGATCTCCTTGCTGTCCAAAGGACTCTCGAGTCTTCTCCAGCCCCCACAGTTCAAAAGCATCAATTCTTTGCTGCTCAGCCTTCTTTATGGTCCAACTCTCTCATCCATGTATGAGTACTAGAAACCACCACATTCTAGAGTAGCGGTTCTCAAAGTTTTTGGTCTTTACCCTCTTAAAAATAATTGAGCATCCAAAGAACTTTTATTTATGTAGGCTATATAAAAATATTTATTAGTTTAGAAATAATAAACCCATTACATAGTAACATAAATATCTTTTTTAAAAAATACCATGTTTTCTTTTTAAAAAGTTTAGTGAGAATGGTATTGTTTCAAATATATGTAAAACTGTATTGACTTTGGGTTGTAGTTTCATATATGTTGCCTTGCAGAGCTAGTAAGACCACAGTAGAAATACTGAGAACAAACCAAGTTACCTCTAAGAAAAAAATTTATCTGTACCCTAAACCTACTACCTTAAAGAATTCTAGGAAACAGAATGTACAACCATATAGCTGTTAGTCATCACAGTAATGACATTACACAGTGTGGCCTCTGGATAATTCATTGTACATTTATTGTACAATTCATGTTCAGATAACATAGTGTTATTATAAAAAATACTTTTGACCTCATGGAACACCGAAAAATATGAGGAGATCCTAGAGTTTTGTGGACCACTCTGAAATTCACTGTCCTTGTCCTTCCAATGCTTTAGAAGGTTGTTTGGATGAAGAAAAGAGAAAACTGAGAAAACTGTTAAAATGGTAGTGTTGCTTGGGAAAGGACTTGGAAGACATACAAAGACCTTAAAGAAAAAGCAAGATTGCTTTTGATTTGGAGCTCAAAACCGAAAAGAAAGACCCTTTGTATCTAAAAACTTGTTTTTGAGGGTAGAAATTCTGTCATCTTCATTTTTATATTCTTATTTCAGTTTATGCTTAAATATTTAAAGAACTGAGCTTGCTTTGTTAATGGACTTGCTGCAGCGTCCCAACTCCCCACCCTCTGGGTTGCCTCTGAGACATTATGACTCTGGAGAAGCACTTTCAAATGGAGAAAGATAAAGGCTCAACATGTACAAAGTACTACAGATATTTATTACACATTTATTAGAAAGCCAAACCCTACCCCAGAAAGTTTATGAAAAGCAAGTATTTAATGTCCTTTGAAATATTACCACTTAGGTGAAGTGACCTCAGTGTTCATTTTCCTGCACACGTTGTAAATCTAGTACTGTACACTAAGTTAACATGGTGGGATCTTCAGTTGTTTTTGTTTGTAATATTTTTCACTCTTACTGAAATTTATGTATACTTCTGGATTAAATGTTTAAGATTTTAAGGATTTCTAAAGCAGTTCATTAGTTTGTATTGTGTACGTGTTTTGTTGAAGTACCTTTTTTTGATACAAAGACTTTTTACAGTCTTAGGAGTCTGAAAATAATGCTTAGAGTATTTGATAATTTTTCTTTTTCTAATTGTTTTTGAAAAATTGGATTCTTAAGACTTGGAAACTTTCATTAAAATCACGAGTTGACATTTTGTATTGTTTATCTCAGGTAATGAGGAAAATTCAGTGTTTGGCATGTGTGAAAGTAGTTTACACTGACGTTAATATTATTGGTTTCAGTGCAGTGTCATAGCAGAGAGGGAAGTACCAATGAGAGCTAGTCTATTCCTTGTTAGGAATGTTATTTTAGATCTAGTGTTTGATGTAAAATGAGAGAAGTCGTTTTATTTTATCTCAATCAATCCAAAAGATGCAAGGAACTGTTTTCCTTTCTTGACTGGTACAGGTTCCTTTTTCCAAAACCCTTTTCTGTATATTTAAAGCATGAAATTCTGAGGATCTGCATTGAGGGGTTGAGGCATATGAATCACTACAAAGGTAACACAGTATATGAGACATACTCTCACTACAGCCACTTGAGAATTTGCATATTTTTCTATTCTTTTCTAATTGATGGGACAACATACATAGCTGTAAGATAGTATTCCCATTGTTCAGGAGAAATGCCTCTCCCTCCAAGCTGAACCCTTTAGTTCAGTTTTACAGCTTCTGGTAGTTGTAGTCTGTTGATTTACAAAATGTTTCCTTCCAGACCTTCCCTGGTGGCTCAGTGGTAAAGAATCTGCCCGCCAAAGCAGGCGACACAGGTTCGGTCCCTGATCTGGGATGATCCCACATGCCTCGGAGCATCTAAGCCTGTGCTTTAGAGCCTGGGAGCCGCAGCTACTGGAGCCTGCGTGACCTAAGCCTGTGCTCCGCAATAAGAGAAGCCACCACATTGAGGAGCCCACTCGCTGCAACTAGAGAAAAGCCCATGCAGCAAAGCCAAGACCCCAGCAAAGCCAAAAACAATTAAAATTATTTTTAAAAAGGCCTCTTTCCAGATATGTGACTCATATTACAAGTCTCACCTTGATTAACATCTGAAACAGAAATATGGTCATATCAAAGATATATAAAAAGATATATAAAAGTTCAAGACTGAAAAGAGCTGATATCAAATATTCTTCAACTGAATTTTCCACCTTGTAGACACCAAAATCTCTCTCAAAAAAATGTGGGAAGATGGGCCTGGAATGCAGGACTCCTTTCCTTCTCCTTGTTTCCCTGGTGCCCCCCATGTAGATTTTGTGTAGAACCTTCTTATTTTGAATTGATCTCCCTTGACATTTGAAATCCACGGCTATTGAAAGGTGAAATGACTTATCTCTCAAGGGAAAGCAAATACAGCATCTTCCTCGTTGTACCCTTCCTGCCCTCACATCACTACTTCGCTCCTTCTTAAAGGCAGCCCAGGGTTTCAGTTTTCTATCATTCTGACATTTCTTCTCTAAGTGTTCTTGGATGAACATATGTCCATGATATGTAGAGGAAAAAACACAAGGATTAGATAAATCTGAGCTTTCTTAGTTGGTCACTTAACTGCTGTCTAACTTTGCATGAGGGGATTCAATATTTATTAAATAACTTCAGTTTTCCCTTCTGTAAAATGGGAATATTACAGCTTCCATCTTGTGTGAGTTTATAATACTCTGAACATGAATCAACTATACAAAGGCCTGGGGCACACAGGAGAAACAATAAATGTTAATCTCCCTCTTCCCTTATTTTTAGGGCTACGCTGAATCTCCCTGCTGTGTGTGGCTGTTCTCTAGTTGTGATGTGCAGGCTTCTCACTGCAGTGGTTTTCTCTGTTGCAGAGCACAGGCTCTGGGCTCCCAGGCTCAGTCGTCGTGGCAGTGTGGGCTTGTCTGCTCCACAGTGGAATCTCCCCAGACCAGGGATTGAACCCATGTACCCTGTGCATGGTTTCCTATCCACTGTACAACCGAGGGGAGTCGTACAATTCTTAATAACCCCAGAATTCCAGGGGCATTTGAAAGCCCCACTTCTCTTTTATTTTCTTTGAAGGATAGAGAAGTCAGTTCTATGTCAGTGGTGTAGGGCTGTGATTCTCAATGTGTGGCAGCATCAGGTTGACCTGGGAAGTAGTTACCCTGTGCAGATTCTCAGGCCCCTACCTACCCTGTTTGAGTCCAAATTGGGGGTTTGGTGGGGCCCAGCTTTTTATGTTATGCTTTTAAGTAACTGCAACGTGCTTCTGATACTCCGTCCAGTTTCAGAACCACTGGGATAGGGTAAGGAAACAGTACGGCTCTGGAGCCAGGTTGCTTGGATTCAGTTCCTCTCTGCTTCCATTAATATGGCCCTTTGGTCACATTTAAGTGTACTTCTCTGGACTTTATTATGGGCTTCTGCCATGGCTCAGCTGGTAAAGAACCTGCTGCCAATGCAGGAGGTCCTGGAGATGTGAGTTCTATGCCTGGGTCAATGATGAACCCCTAGAGTAGGAAATGGGTGCCCTCTCCAGTATGTGGAGCCTGGAGAATTCCCTGGTTAGAGGAGGCCTGGGGATTCCAGTCACCCCCACCTTGGGGTTGCAAAGGATCAGGCACAGTCTCAGCAATGGAGCACACCAAGCACATTGGAGTTTACTCTAAACCATTGATCTTAGGGGAATTAGATCAAATCTACCCCTGTAAGATGTGAAGATGATGAAGGCTCCACTGTGGAGAAGATTAAGGATTTACTGAGGCAGTTCTCATGAAACCTTGAGACAAAGTCTTGTGTAGTTTAGTGCCCTGGTCTCAGCTTGGCCTCACCCTGAGATCACCTGGGCACTTACAAAAAAAAACAAACAAAACAAAAAGCAAAACCAGGCCCGTGCGGGTGGATTGGTTGTATCTATTTCAAAATTCAAAAGGTTAAAAATAATCAGTTGGTTCATGGGTCCCACCCCTGGAGATTTGTGATCTGAGTCTAGGGTGTTCAGCCATTAGATTGTGGCTTTTGGGAAAGCTCCTTAAGCTGATGTAGATAAGCACAGAAAAGCCGAGAACTTAGCAAGTTCAGTGTCCGGGGGACAAGAATCTGGAACTAGACTAGCTGGCTACTAACTTCTGGTCATCCCATTTACAAACAGTATGATACTGAGACAAGTTCTCAACCTCTCTGGTGAGCTTGAGCTGGGGGCAACAAATCATCAGTCAATGACTTAATCAGCCGATGCCCATCAGTCATCATCTATAAGCAGCTGATTACCTGTCTAACAGGTTTTTTGCAGTATCCGGATGTCAGAGACTTATCAGCCTTTCTTGCTCAGTTTGAGATCAAAGTCTCCACTTGCTGAAAGTGGGGAAAGACGATTCTGATTGTGTTGTTTTTCCCCTTCTATATTGTCCAGGTGCCGTCCGTCACTTTGGGGCCATGAGTTTCAGGATCAGGGCTTTGTGGATGTCCAACAGGTCCCCACTGGCGAGATCCCCACTCAGCAGTACGTTGGCTGGTTATAGTGAACCATGGGTTCCCTCAGCACAGCGAGAGCTTAGCTACCAGGACTTATGTCCACAGTGTGGTAAGTCTTGGGGAAACACATGTATGCCGGGGTGAGGGAGGTTCTCGACACAGGGTTCAACCCCAAAGATTACACCTATCTTATAGCCAGAAGGAGGACCGTTTTAAACAGAAAACAACACCACGGGGAGGCGCACCGAAAAGGGGAGGGAGGGGGGGAGGTGGGTGGTGGGGGGGGGGGGGGCTGGGGGGTAAGGGTGTGGGGGAAGGTGGGAGTGGGGTGGGGTGTTGGCCACTGGGGGGGGTTGGTGGTGTAGGGGGGTAGGGGCCCAGATTTCAGGTGTGGTTGGCCGTGGAAACCGACCTGGTGGACCACTAATCTCACTTTCCACCCCCCTACACAACTATCATCGAAAAGAACACTTTGAACTGCTTGAAGGCCACAATTCACACCACACACCTACTAATCTATCATGACCGCTCAGCATAAGGACAATCGACGGCGCGCCAGGTGAAAGCAGCCCAAATCATCTTCGAAAGGAGGTAGTACACAAAATATATAAAGGATAAAAAAGAGAAGACAAAATAGCTAGGGACGGAGACCCTTCCTGGGAAGGTAGTCGTAATAGAAGAAGTTTCCAAACACCAGGAAACCGCCCCCTCACCTCAAACATGGCACCACTGAACGTGGCGTCTGGGGGGAAGTTTATGAATTCTTCTTCTCGGCGGGCAACCTACCTGGGAGGAAAAATAAAACCCACAGATTTCATGCCAATATAGCAACTCCCGGCAGAAAAGTAAAAACCCCAGAAGACAACCCGCATCCGCCACCAGATAAGTGTGGGCGGAAACACGGAGAGGAAGCCAGGCGGCAAAAAATGTAAGAAATTGCTTATGTGTAAGGACCCCGGGCCTCCGAACATGCCCTGAGGGCAAATTGGAGGTAACTAAAAACGAGAGATAGGCACTTAACTGTAAAAAAAACTGATCGGATCAAGCTGCCGCGAGAGAAAATGAGAAAATAAACCAGCGGAACCCTGACCGGCCTTTTGCTGAACAAAGGGATGAGCATTCCAGGTAGAGCTAGCGGAAGGCTGACTGGCCCATCCCACGGAGGCAGGAGGCAGGAGGCAAGGAGGCATGGGGGAGGAGGTAAGGGGCAAACTCGGCACCAGTGACGGCACCCCATACAAATGGCAAACAGGTCTCCTCAAGTTTCTAACCAAAGACTTCCTGAGATTATGATGGTTGACATCCACGGGAGGGTCGTGGCTAGAAAGCCAGTCCTGAGAACCAGACCAAAGGCGCACCGGAACTGAGGCTGGGACGCGGAGGGGAGAAGGCGCACCGGCACCCGGGCGAGAGTGCGCGAGTCAAGTTCCTAGATGCCCGGCTGTCGGCGGGGGGAAGGTACT
>JAJLRB010002739.1:0-13249 GCA_020976825.1 Odocoileus hemionus | reverse complement strand
CTCCCGACTCACCTCGAGAAGCGTCCCTTTTGCCCTGCCAAGCCTCGAAGAGACTCCTGAGGTGTCCCTCGTAACTCGACAGGAGTCCTGACTTCGTTGAACAAACACGAGGGTTGAAGGGCCATCCCCGCCGTAAGTCGAGAATGTACCCCAGGTCCCCGCCGCAACTCGAGAAAAACCATGAGACTTCCCCCTCCAAGCGAGATGAGGCCCGATTCCCCTGCACTGCATGCAGAGCAATTCCGTGAGCCCCCTGAAACATGTCAGGAGCCTCGACTTGCTTGATGGATGTCGAGACAGTCCGCAAAAACACTGTCACAAGTAGAGAGGGACCCTGAGGTCACACCAGCATCGCGAAGGAGCTCCATGGGCCCCAAATCAACTCGAGATGAGGCCCGCTTCCCCTGCATTGACTCCAGAGCCATCCCCCGTTCCCCATCAAACACGACCTGAGGCTTGACTCCCTTTAGGCAACTCCAGAGGTTCCCCGAGAACAACGGGCCAAGTCTAGAGGAGTACCAAGTTCAGCAGAGCAACTCGAGGACTGCTCCGTGTACCCCAAATTGCCTCGAGATGAGAGCTGATTCCCTGGCTTAGACTCAAGACGTAGGCCACCTTTCCACAAGCCCCTCAAGAGGAGGCTTCTCTCAGCAATAGGTATGAGGGAGGGACCCTGAGATTGCTGCCTCAATGGGCATATACACCACCGAGAAGCCCTGACTCGAAAGGAGGCCGGGTTTCCTTGCAGTGGCTTGAATACAGTCTAGTCTTTCATCTCACAAGGTGAAGGGATGTCTGCACCACCTGTGGAGTCCCTAGAGAAAGCCCTAGGTCCCCGACTCCTTTCGACGGAATGCCTCACATGCCTCTGACACCTCGAGAGGCACGCAGAGCTCACTGCTTCAAAATTTGACGGAGCCTGACTCCTCTTGAACATTGACATTGACAGGAATCCCAGTATCCCTGTGGCTACTGGAAAGGGACCCTGGGTCTCCCGACTCACCTCGAGAAGCGTCCCTTTTGCCCTGCCAAGCCTCGAAGAGACTCCTGAGGTGTCCCTCGTAACTCGACAGGAGTCCTGACTTCGTTGAACAAACACGAGGGTTGAAGGGCCATCCCCGCCGTAAGTCGAGAATGTACCCCAGGTCCCCGCCGCAACTCGAGAAAAACCATGAGACTTCCCCCTCCAAGCGAGATGAGGCCCGATTCCCCTGCACTGCATGCAGAGCAATTCCGTGAGCCCCCTGAAACATGTCAGGAGCCTCGACTTGCTTGATGGATGTCGAGACAGTCCGCAAAAAAACACTGTCACAAGTAGAGAGGGACCCTGAGGTCACACCAGCATCGCGAAGGAGCTCCATGGGCCCCAAATCAACTCGAGATGAGGCCCGCTTCCCCTGCATTGACTCCAGAGCCATCCCCCGTTCCCCATCAAACACGACCTGAGGCTTGACTCCCTTTAGGCAACTCCAGAGGTTCCCCGAGAACAACGGGCCAAGTCTAGAGGAGTACCAAGTTCAGAGCAACTCGAGGACTGCTCCGTGTACCCCAAATTGCCTCGAGATGAGAGCTGATTCCCTGGCTTAGACTCAAGACGTAGGCCACCTTTCCACAAGCCCCTCAAGAGGAGGCTTCTCTCAGCAATAGGTATGAGGGAGGGACCCTGAGATTGCTGCCTCAATGGGCATATACACCGAGAAGCCCTGACTCGAAAGGAGGCCGGGTTTCCTTGCAGTGGCTTGAATACAGTCTAGTCTTTCATCTCACAAGGTGAAGGGATGTCTGCACCACCTGTGGAGTCCCTAGAGAAAGCCCTAGGTCCCCGACTCCTTTCGACGGAATGCCTCACATGCCTCTGACACCTCGAGAGGCACGCAGAGCTCACTGCTGCAAATTTGACGGAGCCTGACTCCTCTTGAACATTGACAGGAATCCCAGTATCCCTGTGGCTACTGGAAAGGGACCCTGGGTCTCCCGACTCACCTCGAGAAGCGTCCCTTTTGCCCTGCCAAGCCTCGAAGAGACTCCTGAGGTGTCCCTCGTAACTCGACAGGAGTCCTGACTTCGTTGAACAAACACGAGGGTTGAAGGGCCATCCCCGCCGTAAGTCGAGAATGTACCCCAGGTCCCCGCCGCAACTCGAGAAAAACCATGAGACTTCCCCCTCCAAGCGAGATGAGGCCCGATTCCCCTGCACTGCATGCAGAGCAGATTTCCGTGAGCCCCCTGAAACATGTCAGGAGCCTCGACTTGCTTGATGGATGTCGAGACAGTCCGCAAAAACACTGTCACAAGAGAGGGACCCTGAGGTCACACCAGCATCGCGAAGGAGCTCCATGGGCCCCAAATCAACTCGAGATGAGGCCCGCTTCCCCTGCATTGACTCCAGAGCCATCCCCCGTTCCCCATCAAACACGACCTGAGGCTTGACTCCCTTTAGGCAACTCCAGAGGTTCCCCGAGAACAACGGGCCAAGTCTAGAGGAGTACCAAGTTCAGCAGAGCAACTCGAGGACTGCTCCGTGTACCCCAAATTGCCTCGAGATGAGAGCTGATTCCCTGGCTTAGACTCAAGACGTAGGCCACCTTTCCACAAGCCCCTCAAGAGGAGGCTTCTCTCAGCAATAGGTATGAGGGAGGGACCCTGAGATTGCTGCCTCAATGGGCATATACACCGAGAAGCCCTGACTCGAAAGGAGGCCGGGTTTCCTTGCAGTGGCTTGAATACAGTCTAGTCTTTCATCTCACAAGGTGAAGGGATGTCTGCACCACCTGTGGAGTCCCTAGAGAAAGCCCTAGGTCCCCGACTCCTCCTTTCGACGGAATGCCTCACATGCCTCTGACACCTCGAGAGGCACGCAGAGCTCACTGCTTCAAAATTTGACGGAGCCTGACTCCTCTTGAACATTGACAGGAATCCCAGTATCCCTGTGGCTACTGGAAAGGGACCCTGGGTCTCCCGACTCACCTCGAGAAGCGTCCCTTTTGCCCTGCCAAGCCTCGAAGAGACTCCTGAGGTGTCCCTCGTAACTCGACAGGAGTCCTGACTTCGTTGAACAAACACGAGGGTTGAAGGGCCATCCCCGCCGTAAGTCGAGAATGTACCCCAGGTCCCCGCCGCAACTCGAGAAAAACCATGAGACTTCCCCCCCCAAGCGAGATGAGGCCCGATTCCCCTGCACTGCATGCAGAGCAATTCCGTGAGCCCCCTGAACATGTCAGGAGCCCTCGACTTGCTTGATGGATGTCGAGACAGTCCGCAAAAACACTGTCACAAGTAGAGAGGGACCCTGAGGTCACACCAGCATCGCGAAGGAGCTCCATGGGCCCCAAATCAACTCGAGATGAGGCCCGCTTCCCCTGCATTGACTCCAGAGCCATCCCCCCGTTCCCCATCAAACACGACCTGAGGCTTGACTCCCTTTAGGCAACTCCAGAGGTTCCCCGAGAACAACGGGCCAAGTCTAGAGGAGTACCAAGTTCAGCAGAGCAACTCGAGGACTGCTCCGTGTACCCCAAATTGCCTCGAGATGAGAGCTGATTCCCTGGCTTAGACTCAAGACGTAGGCCACCTTTCCACAAGCCCCTCAAGAGGAGGCTTCTCTCAGCAATAGGTATGAGGGAGGGACCCTGAGATTGCTGCCTCAATGGGCATATACACCGAGAAGCCCTGACTCGAAAGGAGGCCGGGTTTCCTTGCAGTGGCTTGAATTGAATACAGTCTAGTCTTTCTTTCATCACACAAGGTGAAGGGATGTCTGCACCACCTGTGGAGTCCCTAGAGAAAGCCCTAGGTCCCCGACTCCTTTCGACGGAATGCCTCACATGCCTCTGACACCTCGAGAGGCACGCAGAGCTCACTGCTTCAAAATTTGACGGAGCCTGACTCCTCTTGAACATTGACAGGAATCCCAGTATCCCTGTGGCTACTGGAAAGGGACCCTGGGTCTCCCGACTCACCTCGAGAAGCGTCCCTTTTGCCCTGCCAAGCCTCGAAGAGACTCCTGAGGTGTCCCTCGTAACTCGACAGGAGTCCTGACTTCGTTGAACAAACACGAGGGTTGAAGGGCCATCCCCGCCGTAAGTCGAGAATGTACCCCAGGTCCCCGCCGCAACTCGAGAAAAAAAAACCATGAGACTTCCCCCTCCAAGCGAGATGAGGCCCGATTCCCCTGCACTGCATGCAGAGCAATTCCGTGAGCCCCCTGAAACATGTCAGGAGCCTCGACTTGCTTGATGGATGTCGAGACAGTCCGCAAAAACACTGTCACAAGTAGAGAGGGACCCTGAGGTCACACCAGCATCGCGAAGGAGCTCCATGGGCCCCAAATCAACTCGAGATGAGGCCCGCTTCCCCTGCATTGACTCCAGAGCCATCCCCCGTTCCCCATCAAACACGACCTGAGGCTTGACTCCCTTTAGGCAACTCCAGAGGTTCCCCGAGAACAACGGGCCAAGTCTAGAGGAGTACCAAGTTCAGCAGAGCAACTCGAGGACTGCTCCGTGTACCCCAAATTGCCTCGAGATGAGAGCTGATTCCCTGGCTTAGACTCAAGACGTAGGCCACCTTTCCACAAGCCCCTCAAGAGGAGGCTTCTCTCAGCAATAGGTATGAGGGAGGGACCCTGAGATTGCTGCCTCAATGGGCATATACACCGAGAAGCCCTGACTCGAAAGGAGGCCGGGTTTCCTTGCAGTGGCTTGAATACAGTCTAGTCTTTCTTTCATCTCACAAGGTGAAGGGATGTCTGCACCACCTGTGGAGTCCCTAGAGAAAGCCCTAGGTCCCCGACTCCTTTCGACGGAATGCCTCACATGCCTCTGACACCTCGAGAGGCACGCAGAGCTCACTGCTTCAAAATTTGACGGAGCCTGACTCCTCTTGAACATTGACAGGAATCCCAGTATCCCTGTGGCTACTGGAAAGGGACCCTGGGTCTCCCGACTCACCTCGAGAAGCGTCCCTTTTGCCCTGCCAAGCCTCGAAGAGACTCCTGAGGTGTCCCTCGTAACTCGACAGGAGTCCTGACTTCGTTGAACAAACACGAGGGTTGAAGGGCCATCCCCGCCGTAAGTCGAGAATGTACCCCAGGTCCCCGCCGCAACTCGAGAAAAACCATGAGACTTCCCCCTCCAAGCGAGATGAGGCCCGATTCCCCTGCACTGCATGCAGAGCAATTCCGTGAGCCCCCTGAAACATGTCAGGAGCCTCGACTTGCTTGCTTGATGGATGTCGAGACAGTCAGTCCGCAAAAACACTGTCACAAGTAGAGAGGGACCCTGAGGTCACACCAGCATCGCGAAGGAGCTCCATGGGCCCCAAATCAACTCGAGATGAGGCCCGCTTCCCCTGCATTGACTCCAGAGCCATCCCCCGTTCCCCATCAAACACGACCTGAGGCTTGACTCCCTTTAGGCAACTCCAGAGGTTCCCCGAGAACAACGGGCCAAGTCTAGAGGAGTACCAAGTTCAGCAGAGCAACTCGAGGACTGCTCCGTGTACCCCAAATTGCCTCGAGATGAGAGCTGATTCCCTGGCTAGACTCAAGACGTAGGCCACCTTTCCACAAGCCCCTCAAGAGGAGGCTTCTCCAGCAATAGGTATGAGGGAGGGACCCTGAGATTGCTGCCTCAATGGGCATATACACCGAGAAGCCCTGACTCGAAAGGAGGCCGGGTTTCCTTGCAGTGGCTTGAATACAGTCTAGTCTTTCATCTCACAAGGTGAAGGGAAGGGATGTCTGCACCACCTGTGGAGTCCCTAGAGAAAGCCCTAGGTCCCCGACTCCTTTCGACGGAATGCCTCACATGCCTCTGACACCTCGAGAGGCACGCAGAGCTCACTGCTTCAAAATTTGACGGAGCCTGACTCCTCTTGAACATTGACAGGAATCCCAGTATCCCTGTGGCTACTGGAAAGGGACCCTGGGTCTCCCGACTCACCTCGAGAAGCGTCCCTTTTGCCCTGCCAAGCCTCGAAGAGACTCCTGAGGTGTCCCTCGTAACTCGACAGGAGTCCTGACTTCGTTGAACAAACACGAGGGTTGAAGGGCCATCCCCGCCGTAAGTCGAGAATGTACCCCAGGTCCCCGCCGCAACTCGAGAAAAACCATGAGACTTCCCCCCCAAGCGAGATGAGGCCCGATTCCCCTGCACTGCATGCAGAGCAATTCCGTGAGCCCCCTGAAACATGTCAGGAGCCTCGACTTGCTTGATGGATGTCGAGACAGTCCGCAAAAAAACATGTCACAAGTAGAGAGGGACCCTGAGGTCACACCAGCATCGCGAAGGAGCTCCATGGGCCCCAAATCAACTCGAGATGAGGCCCGCTTCCCCTGCATTGACTCCAGAGCCATCCCCCGTTCCCCATCAAACACGACCTGAGGCTTGACTCCCTTTAGGCAACTCCAGAGGTTCCCCGAGAACAACGGGCCAAGTCTAGAGGAGTACCAAGTTCAGCAGAGCAACAACGAGGACTGCTCCGTGTACCCCAAATTGCCTCGAGATGAGAGCTGATTCCCTGGCTTAGACTCAAGACGTAGGCCACCTTTCCACAAGCCCCTCAAGAGGAGGCTTCTCTCAGCAATAGGTATGAGGGAGGGACCCTGAGATTGCTGCCTCAATGGGCATATACACCGAGAAGCCCTGACTCGAAAGGAGGCCGGGTTTCCTTGCAGTGGCTTGAATACAGTCTAGTCTTTCATCTCACAAGGTGAAGGGATGTCTGCACCACCTGTGGAGTCCTAGAGAAAGCCCTAGGTCCCCGACTCCTTTCGACGGAATGCCTCACATGCCTCTGACACCTCGAGAGGCACGCAGAGCTCACTGCTTCAAAATTTGACGGAGCCTGACTCCTCTTGAACATTGACAGGAATCCCAGTATCCCTGTGGCTACTGGAAAGGGACCCTGGGTCTCCCGACTCACCTCGAGAAGCGTCCCTTTTGCCCTGCCAAGCCTCGAAGAGACTCCTGAGGTGTCCCTCGTAACTCGACAGGAGTCCTGACTTCGTTGAACAAACACGAGGGTTGAAGGGCCATCCCCGCCGTAAGTCGAGAATGTACCCCAGGTCCCCGCCGCAACTCGAGAAAAAAAAACCATGAGACTTCCCCCTCCAAGCGAGATGAGGCCCGATTCCCCTGCACTGCATGCAGAGCAATTCCGTGAGCCCCCTGAAACATGTCAGGAGCCTCGACTTGCTTGATGGATGTCGAGACAGTCCGCAAAAACACTGTCACAAGTAGAGAGGACCCTGAGGTCACACCAGCATCGCGAAGGAGCTCCATGGGCCCCAAATCAACTCGAGATGAGGCCCGCTTCCCCCCCTGCATTGACTCCAGAGCCATCCCCCGTTCCCCATCAAACACGACCTGAGGCTTGACTCCCTTTAGGCAACTCCAGAGGTTCCCCGAGAACAACGGGCCAAGTCTAGAGGAGTACCAAGTTCAGCAGAGCAACTCGAGGACTGCTCCGTGTACCCCAAATTGCCTCGAGATGAGAGCTGATTCCCTGGCTTAGACTCAAGACGTAGGCCACCTTTCCACAAGCCCCTCAAGAGGAGGCTTCTCTCAGCAATAGGTATGAGGGAGGGACCCTGAGATTGCTGCCTCAATGGGCATATACACCGAGAAGCCCTGACTCGAAAGGAGGCCGGGTTTCCTTGCAGTGGCTTGAATACAGTCTAGTCTTTCATCTCACAAGGTGAAGGGATGTCTGCACCACCTGTGGAGTCCCTAGAGAAAGCCCTAGGTCCCCGACTCCTTTCGACGGAATGCCTCACATGCCTCTGACACCTCGAGAGGCACGCAGAGCTCACTGCTTCAAAATTTGACGGAGCCTGACTCCTCTTGAACATTGACAGGAATCCCAGTATCCCTGTGGCTACTGGAAAGGGACCCTGGGTCTCCCGACTCACCTCGAGAAGCGTCCCTTTTGCCCTGCCAAGCCTCGAAGAGACTCCTGAGGTGTCCCTCGTAACTCGACAGGAGTCCTGACTTCGTTGAACAAACACGAGGGTTGAAGGGCCATCCCCGCCGTAAGTCGAGAATGTACCCCAGGTCCCCGCCGCAACTCGAGAAAAACCATGAGACTTCCCCCTCCAAGCGAGATGAGGCCCGATTCCCCTGCACTGCATGCAGAGCAATTCCGTGAGCCCCCTGAAACATGTCAGGAGCCTCGACTTGCTTGATGGATGTCGAGACAGTCCGCAAAAACACTGTCACAAGTAGAGAGGGACCCTGAGGTCACACCAGCAGCATCGCGAAGGAGCTCCATGGGCCCCAAATCAACTCGAGATGAGGCCCGCTTCCCCTGCATTGACTCCAGAGCCATCCCCCGTTCCCCATCAAACACGACCTGAGGCTTGACTCCCTTTAGGCAACTCCAGAGGTTCCCCGAGAACAACGGGCCAAGTCTAGAGGAGTACCAAGTTCAGCAGAGCAACTCGAGGACTGCTCCGTGTACCCCAAATTGCCTCGAGATGAGAGCTGATTCCCTGGCTTAGACTCAAGACGTAGGCCACCTTTCCACAAGCCCCTCAAGAGGAGGCTTCTCTCAGCAATAGGTATGAGGGAGGGGGACCCTGAGATTGCTGCCTCAATGGGCATATACACCGAGAAGCCCTGACTCGAAAGGAGGCCGGGTTTTCCTTGCAGTGGCTTGAATACAGTCTAGTCTTTCATCTCACAAGGTGAAGGGATGTCTGCACCACCTGTGGAGTCCCTAGAGAAAGCCCTAGGTCCCCGACTCCTCCTTTCGACGGAATGCCTCACATGCCTCTGACACCTCGAGAGGCACGCAGAGCTCACTGCTTCAAAATTTGACGGAGCCTGACTCCTCTTGAACATTGACAGGAATCCCAGTATCCCTGTGGCTACTGGAAAGGGACCCTGGGTCTCCCGACTCACCTCGAGAAGCGTCCCTTTTGCCCTGCCAAGCCTCGAAGAGACTCCTGAGGTGTCCCTCGTAACTCGACAGGAGTCCTGACTTCGTTGAACAAACACGAGGGTTGAAGGGCCATCCCCGCCGTAAGTCGAGAATGTACCCCAGGTCCCCGCCGCAACTCGAGAAAAACCATGAGACTTCCCCCTCCAAGC
Organism: Odocoileus hemionus; assembly: GCA_020976825.1. NCBI lineage: Eukaryota > Metazoa > Chordata > Mammalia > Artiodactyla > Cervidae > Odocoileus > Odocoileus hemionus. Next base: position 4,157 of record JAJLRB010002739.1, on the reverse strand, counting down.
GAGATGAGGCCCGATTCCCCTGCACTGCATGCAGAGCAATTCCGTGAGCCCCCTGAAACATGTCAGGAGCCTCGACTTGCTTGATGGATGTCGAGACAGTCCGCAAAAAACACTGTCACAAGTAGAGAGGGACCCTGAGGTCACACCAGCATCGCGAAGGAGCTCCATGGGCCCCAAATCAACTCGAGATGAGGCCCGCTTCCCCTGCATTGACTCCAGAGCCATCCCCCGTTCCCCATCAAACACGACCTGAGGCTTGACTCCCTTTAGGCAACTCCAGAGGTTCCCCGAGAACAACGGGCCAAGTCTAGAGGAGTACCAAGTTCAGCAGAGCAACTCGAGGACTGCTCCGTGTACCCCAAATTGCCTCGAGATGAGAGCTGATTCCCTGGCTTAGACTCAAGACGTAGGCCACCTTTCCACAAGCCCCTCAAGAGGAGGCTTCTCTCAGCAATAGGTATGAGGGAGGGACCCTGAGATTGCTGCCTCAATGGGCATATACACCGAGAAGCCCTGACTCGAAAGGAGGCCGGGTTTCCTTGCAGTGGCTTGAATACAGTCTAGTCTTTCATCTCACAAGGTGAAGGGATGTCTGCACCACCTGTGGAGTCCCTAGAGAAAGCCCTAGGTCCCCGACTCCTTTCGACGGAATGCCTCACATGCCTCTGACACCTCGAGAGGCACGCAGAGCTCACTGCTTCAAAATTTGACGGAGCCTGACTCCTCTTGAACATTGACAGGAATCCCAGTATCCCTGTGGCTACTGGAAAGGGACCCTGGGTCTCCCGACTCACCTCGAGAAGCGTCCCTTTTGCCCTGCCAAGCCTCGAAGAGACTCCTGAGGTGTCCCTCGTAACTCGACAGGAGTCCTGACTTCGTTGAACAAACACGAGGGTTGAAGGGCCATCCCCGCCGTAAGTCGAGAATGTACCCCAGGTCCCCGCCGCAACTCGAGAAAAACCATGAGACTTCCCCCTCCAAGCGAGATGAGGCCCGATTCCCCTGCACTGCATGCAGAGCAATTCCGTGAGCCCCCTGAAACATGTCAGGAGCCTCGACTTGCTTGATGGATGTCGAGACAGTCCGCAAAAACACTGTCACAAGTAGAGAGGGACCCTGAGGTCACACCAGCATCGCGAAGGAGCTCCATGGGCCCCAAATCAACTCGAGATGAGGCCCGCTTCCCCTGCATTGACTCCAGAGCCATCCCCCGTTCCCCATCAAACACGACCTGAGGCTTGACTCCCTTTAGGCAACTCCAGAGGTTCCCCGAGAACAACGGGCCAAGTCTAGAGGAGTACCAAGTTCAGCAGAGCAACTCGAGGACTGCTCCGTGTACCCCAAATTGCCTCGAGATGAGAGCTGATTCCCTGGCTTAGACTCAAGACGTAGGCCACCTTTCCACAAGCCCCTCAAGAGGAGGCTTCTCTCAGCAATAGGTATGAGGGAGGGACCCTGAGATTGCTGCCTCAATGGGCATATACACCGAGAAGCCCTGACTCGAAAGGAGGCCGGGTTTCCTTGCAGTGGCTTGAATACAGTCTAGTCTTTCATCTCACAAGGTGAAGGGATGTCTGCACCACCTGTGGAGTCCCTAGAGAAAGCCCTAGGTCCCCGACTCCTTTCGACGGAATGCCTCACATGCCTCTGACACCTCGAGAGGCACGCAGAGCTCACTGCTTCAAAATTTGACGGAGCCTGACTCCTCTTGAACATTGACAGGAATCCCAGTATCCCTGTGGCTACTGGAAAGGGACCCTGGGTCTCCCGACTCACCTCGAGAAGCGTCCCTTTTGCCCTGCCAAGCCTCGAAGAGACTCCTGAGGTGTCCCTCGTAACTCGACAGGAGTCCTGACTTCGTTGAACAAACACGAGGGTTGAAGGGCCATCCCCGCCGTAAGTCGAGAATGTACCCCAGGTCCCCCGCAAACTCGAGAAAAACCATGAGACTTCCCCCTCCAAGCGAGATGAGGCCCGATTCCCCTGCACTGCATGCAGAGCAATTCCGTGAGCCCCCTGAAACATGTCAGGAGCCTCGACTTGCTTGATGGATGTCGAGACAGTCCGCAAAAACACTGTCACAAGTAGAGAGGGACCCTGAGGTCACACCAGCATCGCGAAGGAGCTCCATGGGCCCCAAATCAACTCGAGATGAGGAAAAAAAAAAAAAAAAAAAAAAAAAAAAAAAAAAAAAAAAAAAAAAAAAAAAAAAAAAAAAAAAAAAAAAAAAAAAAAAAAAACGCATTCGGGGGAACCCCCCCAAACAAGGGGGGGCCCTTTTTCCCCTTTAGCCCCCCGTTCTTAAACCCGGGACTGAAAAACCCCGGGGCCCGGGCTGGGAAAAAGGGGCCTAAATGGGTAAAGGCAAACCCAAGTGCCCCCCCCCTGAGGGGGGTTTTCCTGGTTAAAATTGGGTTTTCCAAAACCCTTAAAAGGGCCCCAAAAAGGGAAGGGGGTTTTTTAGGGTGTCTTTTCCAAAACCCCAAGGGGGGAAACTGAAAATGGGCCTGATCCCTTAAACCAGCTTTTAAAAAAAGGGGGGCCCACTAAAAGCCCTGGGCCCCCCACCCCGAAATCCCTGCCTGACTCTGGGGGGCCCCCTTTAAAGGGGCCCCCCTTTTAAACCCGGGGGAACCCCCCCCGGGGAGGCCCGGGGCCCCAAACTCGGGGGTTTTTTTAAACCCCAAAAGGACCCCCGGGGCCCCCCAGGTCCCGGGGGCCCCGCCCTGAAAAAAGGGATTTTAACCCGGAACCCCAAAAGGGAAAGGAACCCCCCCAAAAAAGGGCCCCCAAAAATTTGAGGGGCCCTTTTCCCCCAAAAAACACCCAAAAAAACCCCCGATCCCCAAAAAAAGGGGTCCCCAAAAAAGGAAGAGGGGGCCCCCATGACCGGGGGCCCTCCACCCAAAAAACCCGAATTTTCCCCCTCAGACCCCCCCAAAAAACCCCCAAAAAGGGGGGTTTTTTTCACCAAAATTGGCCCCCAAAGCTGGGGGGCTTTTCCCGGCCTCAGGAGGGGCCCCTTTTTAAAAGGGGGCTTTTTCCCCAAATGGGGGGGGCCCCTTTACTAAAAAGGGCTTCCCCAAAAATTTGAGGGGGGCCCGGGTTTTTTCTTGAATCCCCCCCCCCAAAGAAAGGGGGTTTCCCCTTTTGGAAAAAAACCCGGGAAAATTTTTGGGCCCCTTTTTGGGCAAAAAAAGGGGGCCGACCTTTAAATTTGCCCCGCCCCCCAAAATTGGGGACCCTACCCTTAAAAGGAATTTTTTCCAAAAAAACCCCCTGGGGAAAAAGGGGCCGAATTTAGAAAAAAAACCCTCCTTTCAAAAAAGGGGGGCCCCCCCAATCGAGACCCCCGGGGCCCCAAACGGGGAAAAAACCCCGGCTTTAAAAGGCCAAAAACCCCCTCAGGGGGAAAATTACCCCCCCGGGGGGTTTCCCCCTTTTAAAGGGAACTTCCAAAAAACCTTTCCCCCCAAAAACAGGGGGGGGTTTTTTAGGAAACCCAGCCCCCCCAAAAAACGGGCCAAAAAAGGAGGGGGCCCCCACCATGATGGCCCCACCCCCCCAAAAAAGGGAGGGTTCCCTCCCTAAAAACCCCGGGCCCCAAACCCCGGGGTTTTAGAAAAAATTTAAAAACCGGGAGTCCTTTTCCCAATTTTCCCGAAGGGCCCCCCAAAGTTTTCCCCCAAATTAAACGGGCCTTTTTCAAAATTTGGGGGGGGTTTTCCCTGAAGGGATGGAAACCAAAACCCAAGGGGCCCGGAGGGGAAAAGCCTTTTTTCCCAAAAAATTTCTAAATTGGGGGACCCCCAAAATTGGCCCCGAAAAGCCGGGCCCCCCTTCGGGAACCTCGCCGGAAAGGGGGGGGCCCCGAGTCTCTTTTGACGGGTCACCCCCTTGCAAAAAAGGGAAAAGGGCCCCCCTTCGGGAAGGGCCCGGGTTCCCCCTTTGGGGTCTATTCCCCAACGAAGGGCCGTTTCCCCTCCCAGGGGGAAATTTCCCCAAAAAACCCCCCCCCCCCCGGGAAAAGGGACCCCAAAAAACCGCCCTTTAAAAACGATCCCCCTTTTCCGGGAGGGCCCCCCCCAAAAAATTACCCGGAACCGGGCCCCCTTTTTAAAAGGGGGGCCCCCCAAAAACCCCGGGGGGCCCCCCTA
>JAJLRB010002738.1:0-13251 GCA_020976825.1 Odocoileus hemionus | reverse complement strand
TATTTAATTATATGAAGAGAAATTATGCAAATACCAGCTGGATGACTCACAAGCTGGAATCAAGTTTACTTGAGAAATATCAAACAACTCAGATATGCAGATGATACCACACCTATGGCAGAAAGCAAAGAAGAACTAAAGAGCCTCTTGATGAAGGTGAAAGAGGAGAGTGAAAAAACTGGCTTTAAAACTCAACATTGAAAAAACTAAGATCATGGCATTTGGTCCCATCACTTCATAGCAAACAGATTGGGGAAAAGTGGAAACACCAATAGATTTTATTTTCTTGGTCTCCAACATCACTGCAGACAGTGACTGAAGCCATGAAATTAAAAGATGCTTGTCCTTGGAAGAAAAGCTATGACAAACCTAGACAGTGTATTAAAAAAGCGAGACATCACTTTGTGACAAAGGTACATAGTCTAAGCTTTAGTTTTTCAGTAGTCAGGTAAATGGGGGGAATGTGAGTTGGCCATAAAGAAGGCTGAGCACCGAAGAGAATTGATGCTATCGAATTGTGGTGCTGGAGAAGACTCTTGAGAGTCCCTTGGAGATTCAAGGAGATCAGAAGTCAATCCTAAAGGAAATCAACCCCTGAATATTCAGTGGAAAGGACTGAGGCTTGAAGTTGGAAACTCGATACTTTGGCCACCTGATGCGAGAAGGGCCAATTCACTGAAATAAAGATACTGGTGCTGAGAAAGATTGAAGGCAGGGAAGGAGAAGGGGGCGCAGAGGATGAGATGGTTGGATGGCTTCACTGACTCAGTGGACATGAATATGAGCAAAGCTCCAGGAGGTAGTGGAGACAGGGAAGCCTGGTGGGCTACAGTTCATGGGGTGGCAGAGTCGGACACGACTGAGCAACTAAACAATAACAACAATAATCGCAATACTCTTACAAACAGTATATGTTTAAGGTGTACAGCATAATGATTTGAATTACATACATCATGAAATGATGACCACAATAAGTTTAGTGAACACCACCATCTCAAACAGATTACAAAATTAAATAGAAAAAAATTTTCCCCCTTGTGATGAAATGCCCTTAGATTCCTTCCGTAACAACCTTCATAAAATGTGTAAGTGAAGTGAAAGTGAAATTCTCGTCAGTCGTGTCCGACTCTTGTTTTGCAACCTCATGGACTATATATAAGAGTATACAGCAGTGTCAATTATGCTATCATGTTGTATGTTACATCCCTAACATTTATCTGATAACTGCAAGTTTTACTTTTTGACCACATTCTCCAACGCTCTCACCCCCAACAGTCTAATCTCGTTTTCTACAGTTTCATATCTTGGTTCTTGATCCCTCTCCTGTGGGAGGGCAGAGGAAGGGTTGTTACCCTGAACAAGACATTATCATGACAGTGGGACAGCCCTGGATCCATAGTTAAAGAAAATATGGTTGCTGAGTCAAGGGGTCTCCTAAGCTGAAATAAACAGTATCAGAAATGAAGATGTACTGGTTTAGGTCACGAAAAACATGAGAGATTCAATAGCTGAACCCGAGTGGGAGAAATATTGAAAGTAAATTTCCATCAAAATTGAAAGTAAATGGAAAGCCTTGCTTGTGGTGCAGAGCTTCTCTCCCTTCACACCCTGTGAAGCCTCCCTCCTCCTCTAGACCCAATCCCAAGGTGCTATTGAAAGAGCAAAAAGAGTGCATAGAGGGACGTGCAGGGGATGGGCTCCAAACTTTTAATGACTGTTGACAATGAAGCATCTCAAGCCACCACACACAAAAAACAATCCTTTGAGCAGGAGCAGAAGCCACTTGGCACACACACGGCCAATGGCTTGGCTAGTTCCAGGGTAGAGCTGTGGCAAGTGGAGGGCGAAGGGAAGACTCCTGGAGCACAGACTCTGGAAGGTATAGGGTGGAGGGAGGCTACTCCAGTGCTAGGAGACAATAAATAATGGCTGGCCTCCTCTAGTTCACTTTCACTCCCCCATCTTCTCCTCCACCATTCTTGCCAGGAGCTGCCAGGAGCCATGCCGTGGTGCATGTTGATCTTGGGCGGGTTCTTGTTATGTTTTAAATCCGCGGAGGGAAATAGTTTAAAGGTTTGCAGGGTGCAGGTGCCTGCCTTAACAAATTGGTTGTCTTCTGTGTTCCCACAGGGGAACAAAAAGAGGCCAGAACTCCAACTGGTAGAAGCTTGAGGTAAAAACTCTCGGTGAAGGGAAAAAACAGCCTCAAGTGATCTTGCGGGGTTAGAGCAGTATGGGCCATTTCCAATCTACTGATATGAAAGTGTACAAGGAAACTGGTTGTGTTAAATGGCTTTGTAATAGTTACTGGAAATTTGACGCACACAAGAGTCAGCAGGAGGGGACTCCCACTGGCCAGTAGTTCAGTGGTTAATAAGACTCCACGGCTTCCAATGCAGGGCGGTCAAAGGGTCCCAATCCTTGAATAGGCGTTAAAATAAATAGAAAATAGATCCCACAAGCCACTGCAAGGGCAGACAAAAAAAACAAAAACGGTCAAAGGTGTAAGTAGAAGATCTTCCATTCTGGGCACTTACATAGGTTAGGAGTAGATAGAGAGGGGAAACCTGGGACAAAACTCCCCTGGATATTTGCACTACCCTTTGTGGGGGGAAGAGAAACGGGGCAATGTGTTGTTCCAGCATTTACTCTTATGTGCCTTTATCCTATGCGGTCCAAAGTTTCCATGGTATAGACGACATCAGAATTCCTCTCCAAATCAACTGCCCTAAAAACTGCACTGTTTTTCTTAAACTTCGTGCTCAGCTCAGTTCAGGTCAGTCACTCAGTCATGTCCAACTCTGTGCGAACCCCTTGACTACTGGCATACCAGGCTTCCCTGTCCATTATCAACTCCTGGTGTTTGTTTCAATTCATGGTCCATTGATGTCATTGAAGTGATGCCATCCAGCCATCTCATTCCTCTGTCATAGCCCGTCTGGCTTTCAATTCTTTCTCGAACATCAGTCTCTTTTCCAGTGTGTCAGTTCTACACATCAGGTGACCAAAACGGACTGGAGTTTCAGCTTCAGCATCAGTCCTTTCCAATGAATATTAAGGATGATTTCCTTTAGGTTTGACTGGTTTGGATTTCCTTGCTGGCCAAGGGCCACTCACGAGTCTTCTCCAACACCACCGTTCAAAAGCATCGAATTCTTTGGTGATGAGCTCTTTTGTTTATAGGCCAACTCTCTACATCCATACATGACTACAGAAAAAACATAGCTTTGACTAGACAGGAACTTTGTTGGCATAGTAATGTCGCTGTTTTTTAAGATGCTGTCTAGGTTGGACATAGTTTTTTTCCACGGAGCAAGTGTCTTTTAATTTCGTTGGAATGCTGTCACGATCTGCAGTGATTTTGGAGCCCAAAATTATAAAGTTTACTGTTTCCATGTCGTTTCCCTGATCTATTTGCCATGAAGTGATGCGGACCAGATGCCATGATTTTTAGTTTTTCTGAATGTTTGGATTTTTTTAAGCCAGCTTTTGTCACTCTCCTACTTTCACTTTCAATCAACGAAGGCTCTGTAGTTCTTCTTTGCTTTCTGACATTTAAGGGTGGTGTCATCTGCATATCTGAGGTTACTGATATTTCTCTGGTCAATCTTGATTCCAGCTTGTGCTTCATCCAAGCCAGCAGCGCTCTCTCGAGAATGATGTATTCTGCATATAAGTGAAATAAGCAGAGGTGACAAATGATTACAGCCTTGCTGTACTCCATTCCCAATTTTGAACCCAGTCCGTTGTGTCCATGTCCGGCCCTTCTAGCTGTTGCTTCTTGATCTCTATACACGATGTCTTCACAGGGAGGGAGCACTTGTGCTCAGTGGGCAGAATCTCAAGGCTGAGTTCTCATCAATTTGGTCAAACCCAACCCCTTGATGAACACTTGCTATACTTTTACTGGGCTCTGGGGTGTTGCTAAATGGCTTGGCCATTCAGTCTGTCAGTTGAAAGACCTTACAGACTAGCAGATTAAAAGGGGAAAACCCCCCCACCTCCTTGGAGGTGGGGGTTTGTTTAAAACTTTGAAACACAAACTGTGGGTCGTTAAATGAGAATGTCTGGCTGCTCATCTTCATAGGGATGCCTACAGTAAAGGCAGTCTGTTCTTTTCTCTTTTTTGGCTAGTGCTGGGTCTTCATTGCTGCTTGGGTTTTTTCTCTAGCTGTGGCGAGCAGGGGGCTACTCTCTAGTCTGTGGGGTGCAGGATTCTCCATTGGTCGGTGGCTTCTCTTGTTGCAGAGCTGGGTCTCTAGGGCACATAGGGCATTCAGTAGTTTGTGGACACAACTGGGCTCAGTAGTTCAGGCTCTAGAGGTCAAATCTTCCCGGAACCAGGGATCAAAACCATGTCTCCCAGATTCTTTTTTTTTTGTTTTCTTTTTTACTTTTTTTTTTTAACACTGGCTTTAATTGGAGGTATATACTGCTCCTTTACAATATTGTGTTGGTTTCTGGCCTATACATCAACATGAATTCGGCTCCATATGAGGCATACACTCTATGTCCCCTCCCTCCTGAACCTCCTTCCCACCTCCTACCCCATCTCATGCCTCTAGGGTTGTCAGGAGAGCACCGGGTGTGAGCTCCAGGCAGGCGGATCCTTAAAACCAATGGACCCACCTGGGAGACCAACTAAACTTCAGCTACTGATCAAGGCTTAGCACTGACACAATGCTATCAGACATGGCAACACTCATCTGGGCATTGGAGACTAGGAGGCACAAATTAAAGGACTGTTTTTTGATGCAGAAGCCACTAGCATGTGCCAGATTTGTGGACTTTTGTAGCCAAAAGTTGGCACTGTTTGTTTGCAACATATGGGTTTTGAGCCACCAATGCATGAGGGAGGATTGACTCTGCTCCCTCCTGACAGATTGAACTACATGAGACCTTTTATAGTCCCCCTCAATGAGTCACTTCATCGGTCTCACATCCACTTTTGACACCTTTTAAGGTTATAGTGTTGCTGTTTCAGCACCTGATAACTTGACTTCAACATACTATACCAGTATGGCTTTCTTGTGAGGGGTCTAATCTGTGTTACATTTTCAGTTCTCACAGTCCCTCTGCAGCATGACAAATAGTACATCTTTTTCCCCCCCTCAAATGTCACAGCAGTAATGGACCAATAGTCAAAGTATTTGATGGACCATTCCACCACACTCCTACACATCCATTAGTATCTGATATTGTTAAGCATTGGGATGAACTTCATGACTCTATCTTCTGCTTGGGTCCACAACACCTTAGTGGGGCAATTTGGTCACTGAATGCAGGCTGTCCTACCAGAAAAGGAGATCACGTGGCTGCCTCCTGTGCATTGGCCAGGATGGAAAGTTTGCATACAAGCAATGGGCCATGGACTGGCGAAAAAGTGAAGTTATAGGTATAGGGAAGGGACACGTCAAATCTATGTGACAGAGAAGGGATTAAATTACCATTCCCCCGCACTTTGACAGAGGAACACCTTAGACTCTCCAAGGATTGGAGAGGTGATAGTAATGCTGCTCTTTGTCCCATGGCATCCAGCACTTTCTGGTCACCTAAGTCAGGCAGCAGCTGCACTGGCAATCTGACTTGCTGCTTAATACTGTAATCCCTTTCCATGTTCTATGAAATGCAGAAAAAAACTCACGTGTGGTTTGTATGACAGGTCTAGAAGTATGTTTTGTCTTATACCTTAATTGCCGTTCAACAGCCTCCTGAAATGTGAACATGTATAAGCACATTGATCCAGCTATAACGTTGTTTCACATCTAATTCGGATTCATTTGCTTCTCTTGACACCCAGGTGGCCTTGAGTCATGTCACGTATGAAGATCTGAGGCTACAAATTACCTTGGTGACAACTGCCCATGTGGCTTGAGCAAACCAGTGTAATGGTGACAACAAATCCTGGACTGCTGCCCTTTTGGGTTGTATGTTGCTGTCTAATGTGGAGGGAATAGAAATGAGCCATGGCCTCTCTCCATTCGGCGAACAGAGATTGCTTTTTGCCTACTTATAATTATTCGGCAAGTGATACTAAAGATCGTCCAGGGTTGTACTAAACTCACTTTTTTTTTTTTGTGGGTTGTTTTGGATAGTAGTCTGGCCTGAGAATATATCCTTAGGGTGTTAATGAAGACCAAGTGCTCCCTGCTGGGACTTATTCAGAGTTGGTGGGACTAGGAATCTGGGAGGGCTGGGGAGTGGGTGGGAGGGGGTTGGTTCTGTGGGTGGATTGTGTTGGATGAGGTTTCGGTTTGTGGGGAGAGGGGTTTGTTGTGGATTAGAGGTTGGGTAGTGGATGAGGTTGAGGGGGTGGAACTACTGCCCTAAGGAAGTCTCTCCTGCAGCTTGGAGTGTTTGGTGTGGGAAATATGGGGGGTTGGCAATGGGTGGGAGATGGGGGGAGTGGGAAATGAAAACAGTTTTATGAGACACACTAACTCATCCAGATTTGATCCCCCAGTGGCTCTCTTGCTTGGTCAGATTTAAGGTGTGTGTGGCATTATTTGTGTGGCTGTGGATATTCATGCAGAAAAAAAAGGGGAAAAAAAAAAAGTAAAAAAAAAAAAAAGGGAACAGGGAAAAAGGAATGAGAAAAAAGAAAAAAAAAAAAAAAAAAGAAAAAAAAAATAAGAAAAAGAAAAAAAGGAAAATAAGAAAAGAGAAAAAAAAATAAAAAAAGTAAAAAAAAAGCAAAAAGAAGTTGGCCATAGAATAGAATGTTGGGAGAGAAGAAGAGTAAGAGAATGAGACGGGGGGCTGGTTCACTCCTCCATGGGCAACTCCACTAGTGAACCTTTGACATCTTTCTCGATGGGTGGTCTCTTGGGCAAAAAAGGCCGGAAAGGAGGAGGAGGGAGGGGAGGAAACACTAATGCTCTTTACCATGTCCAATTTTTCGGGGGGGGGATTGTGGGGGGGGGAATGGGTTTATTAGCAGAGCAAACAGCCTTTGATGTAATGTAAGGTGGCATCTTTTCAACCTTTCAGAAGAAATATAGGGCCTCGTTTTTAAAAAAGGGCTGGTTTTTTTTCTTGTGTTACAGTGTTTATTTCGTTATAAAGCAATGAGTCACCAAACACCACTATGTCTTCTCCTGTAATGTAGGCCCCGTGTGTTGTCCCTAAATCCATAATAGTAGGAACTTGCAATCACCTAGCCGTGTGGAGATCTTAGGGGAAGCAATGAGGGAGGGACCCTAACATGGGCATCATGCTGCAGTGATCCTCTAGCTATGGGATTTTGCCAGCCCAGGAGCATAATAAGGGTCCTTCCCTTTGTGTCAGACCCAGGTGGAACAGGGTTTTGTAGCTTTTTTTGTTTTATAAATCTTCTATCTAAGTATGATTTAAATATCTCATATCATCAACGTTTCTTGACAGTACCTTTTCTTTTCTCTATTTCCTTAACACGTGACTTCTAAAATAAAGAGGCCACAAGTCTTTTTTAATTTTGATAGCTGTTTCATCAATTTTTTTTTAGGGTATTATTGTTGGAGAAAGGGATTGAGGGATTTTGTGTCAATGCTTACTCATTCTTGTTGCCTAATAATCCCAGGTCACACAAGATTTTTATCCTCTTGTGCTTTCATTCTAAAACTTTTTCATACTTATTGTTTTACATTTTAGATTTATCATCCAGTTCAGAACATACTTGTTGTTAAATACAAAGATATTATTATTTAAGCTGAGACAAATTTGTCCTTATCTTTCTCCTCTTTTTTTTTTATTTGCCTAATTGATAGTTACTAATTTGAATTTCAACCTATTTTTATGGGAAACAGGCTAGTCTTTTCTCCATTTAATTGCTTTTTCATCTTGGTTATTTATTTTTTAAGATATAATCATGTTAGCCATATGTTGTAGTAGGTTTTAGTTTTCTGGGCTCATCTCCTATTCCAGCCGATATGTCTGTATTTATCTTTTCTTCAATACCACATACTAATTTGATTACTGTAACATTATAGCTGTAATACTATTACAGAATTTGTTTTCCTGGTATGTGGAAGAGTTTGGAAGAGTGGTTATTAAATTCATATACCTATTACATTATAGTATCACATCACATATCTCTGCACCCTCCTAAGATTATAAACTACGTGAGTTCCTTTAATATTTAAATATGCTAGATAGTTGGATTATAAATGGTTTATATTATTACAGAAAACTTTGGCGGATGTATATAAGATTTTTTGTAAGAGTCTTTTAGTAACATTTGGGGGAAAATGGGGTTTTTGGATAAGCCTAAGAAAACCATTATTTTTCTCACTTTAAATTAATGAAAGATAAGGCTTACTGCTATCCAACAAATGGTGCTATTCAATTTGTCACTTTACTGTAACAGATTAGATTTAAATAATGGATGAATGTCTAAATCAATACTTTTTCCAGCACTTAAAATTCTAATATAACAATGGTGACAACAACAAAATGTTCCAGGGACTTCCTGGTGGTCCCCATAAGTGGTTAAGAATCTGCCTCCAACACCAGGAATGCAGGTTCAATCCCTAGACAGGGAACCAGGACATACTGTGAGGCAACTAAGCCCGCATGCCACAACTAAGAACCCAATGCAGCCAAATACAATAACTAGGCTTATTCTTAAAAGATTTTCCAATGCTGCAATCCATGGGTAGGAAAGAGTCGGACACAACTTAGCAAGAACAAAAAACAACAAATAAACAATTTTCACATAATCATTTTCATATAAACATGTACCTATTCTAGAATTTCAGTATTTTAGGCAATTCGATCTCTTCTCAGAAGCACTTTGCAAGGAATAAGCAGACTTCTTAGCCCTCATCCCCAAAAAGATGCTTATGTTTATATATTATTCCTAAAGGTTGATAATCTCAAAAACCTCTAGCAAAGAAGTGAAGAGGAATAATTATCATGGCAACTTTCTCCATAATCTGGTTGCATTCATCACAAGAGGTAGAGCACAAATTATGCTTTAGAGGAGTAGTTGCTTGGATTAACTTATGGTGAGAAGATCCTGCAGCCCAGCGGAAGGGCCCACCCTGCAAGCGCGGTGAGGCCAGCATCTGGCCTTCCGGGCCCTCTCCTCCTCTTAAACATTCTGAAGCTCGGCATCCATTCCTGGAGGGGATCAAGGCTCTGGCGACAGGAGCAATCTGTCACTTTAACTGGATTCTTGGCCTGTGGGGTTACAAGGAATATTTAGTAAAATGTTTTTTAATGACTAAAAACAAACAAACAAAATAAATAAAGATATTCAATTTAGCATATAACACTACAATATGGCTGGATTGTACAAAACAAATCACACTCAACTATGTCCGTCCCAAAAGCAGACCATGCCGCCAAATAGCTCTCCCTCCACAAAGCTGAGTCACATAGCCCAGCTCTATAAATTTAAAGGATTATTGTACCCATGCTTAGGATCCCTGAACGTATTCAATATATAATTCACATACTGGATATTCTGTAAATTTGTTGGACACACCTAAATGTGATTAAGTATCAAGTCCACAAAACAATTCCCCTGTTGAACGGGACCACAGTACGTAGATAGAGGCGACTCACATATAACTACATCACTCTAGAAGCTAACACGACACGCACATTATTTTGCAAAATGAAGGAAATATAAAAAATATCTAAGATAACCATGAATTATCTCCATCGTTAGATATCTAACGTGTAATCTAGCCTCATCAAAGTATTTAAGGGTGAATAGTGGGTAAATTTGACTATTATAGGACATCCCCTTCTTTCTTCCATTACATATTCCCATTATTGTCACTTGCCCTCAGCACAGAAGTTTTCTCAGCTAATTTGAGTTATGTCTTTGCGCTCCATACACACCGATGTCGGAAACTAAGGCGTGAGGGTCTAAGCCTATTCAGTTATTACTCGAGAGGTGGTCCTTGAGCTTTCAGCGTGGTCTTGACCCTATCGTGAATGTGGCTAATCTTTTTTCTACTTAACTTTGAATCACGTGAATATTCCAAAGTTTCAAGAGGATGAGTCCACACGAGTTTCTGAACGACTTAATTGCTCCCTGCATGCATTGCTTGGTAAGAGAAAGCTATCCCTCTATTTGATGATATCAGGACTCAAATCATACCAATCAAACCCATATTTTCCTGCTGGCCCAGTGATGCATGTAAGCTCAAATGGCTAGGTTGCAGTCTCAACAATATCCTATTCAATAGAATCACTGTTATTCTCTACTATGTGATAGACTAATAATCAGAGGTTTTAAATCAGCAGAGTGCCAAAATCAAGAGGACGCTTAAGATGAAGAAGGAAATACTTGTGCGTAAATGGAGGTTGAATTAGGCAGTTCAAACCATTTTTTTGAGATGTATGGCAGGGGAGGGTAAGTGTATGACCAGGTGGTGAAATGTGTAAATCTGTAAGTTTAAACGTGTCTTAACCCTTTTTTGCCTTTTTCTGTAAAAGGAGTTCCTTAGTCAGTGAAGCAGGTGTTGGGTACGTGGGATATCATAATTGTATGTCGGTGAGAGTGGTGCTATGGCTATGCAGTGTTGCCCAGTAGGAAGGAATGAGCAAGGTGTACCCATATTCCATGCCCACGCCTTCTTATCATGGAAGGTTGGTTCCAATGGTAAATTAACCTGTGGCACCAGGTATGGCTGGTTGAGAACCTGCGTCTCACATCCCTAGAAGGAAATGGCACGTACTATTTCAATGAGTTTGTGCGTATCTGGCCTTGGCGTATTGGCAAGTCAAGGGTTGGACACTCAACTTGATATTGATAACTACATCAGCCTGGTGTGAGGGGCCAGCCCCAGCCCATTACATTTGAGCCTATGAAGGGCCTCTGTCCCCCTGCAACCATGGCCAGTATTGATATATGGGCCACTTGAGCAAGTAACTCAAGGTAGGGGCTGGCTGACATGTCTTAGAGTAAGTCACCTCTGTTTACATGATGTTGATGGTAGAGGTGAGCCCTTCATCACAGCTACTACATTAGCAATCTGGCTTGGTGGCATTTATATGAAGCACTCTATGAACAGATACTCACACTCTCTATCGCCCGCTTCCTAGAGGTACCAAGCTGCCATTATGAGGACTCCGCCCTTACCCTAACGGGTACCCCTATACCATACCCTTACAAATTATTTTTCTTCCTAGTTTCTGAACAATCATCAGACAGTGGTAGAAGCCATAAACTTGGGCCATTTCTTCTTATTCTTGCTACAAATGCAAATTGAACAACCAGATATAAACCAATCTTTCAGGGGAAAGATTTTACTTTTGCACTGTCTTTGTCCCTCTTCGCTACTCAGCCTACTCCTATGTGGGGCTGGTAATGCTGCAGCAATATTGCTTTCTGGCTGGGTACCCTAATGTCACACAAAGCTGTACTTCAGTAGAGATTCCTGACTGAGTAAGTACATCCAATCCTCACCAGTTTGGAGTGGGAGGGCCTGAAAGGAACAAAAAGGCAAAGGGAGAATTCTCTCACGCACTCCCACGCTCTTTTTTGAGAGCCGGACATCCCGTCTTCTTCAATTCCCTACCCCTGTAGATACCCTCCAAACATGTAGATTGGTGGTAGGGCTGTTGTCCATGGTGGGCCGTTGAACTCCAGGATTTACTATTATACCTAGCACCCCCCCTGGTTCTCAGACTTAGGACAGCTTGGACTGAAATATATAAAAACCACTGTCCATCCTGGTTCTTCTTCCTCCTCTAGCTATCTGACCAGCAGACAGTGAAAAGTTCTTATTCTCAGCCGTCCATCACTGTGTGGAGACATATTTCTAATAATAATATCTTTATCCATAATTATAATACACACATTCATATAAACTAACTACATAATATATAAAATAATATATAATCTATTTATATATTAAACAATATTATAAATAATAATGATATATATTATATATAATATTATAATTATAATTAGTTAGATTATAATAATATTTATAATTAAAAAAAATAAAATATTAAAGTAATATACATCATATTTAACTAGAAAAAAAATATTATAGTTTTATATTATATATTATATAATAATATAAAAATACTAAAATATATAATCAAAGAATCGTGTATACATATAAACAATAATAATATATATATTATTTGTACATATATATATATATATATAGCTATTGGTTTCTTCTTCCTATTGTTTCCTCCTCATGTAGAAAAACCCTAGACTATAACGACAACTGCACTGGGGGCCTATAAAGAAGGTCCCTATATTAGTTTGCCATGGACAAAGAAACTACAGAAATGGGTGGCCGGCCCTCGTAACAAACAGAAATTATTACTTTTCCTGTAGAGCCCTGGAAGGCTATAAGTCAGAACTTAAGAGTTAATCAAGCAGTGAGTTAGTTTCTGTCTTTACTTTTTCCCCCCTTGAAGCGCCTCCACCCTCCCCTTTCTCTGCCATCTTTCCCTCTCCATATCTCCCTAGGTCAACCTCACAGACGCCTTCTCCCTCTGGGCCTATTTGAGTCCTGATCATCTTCCATTCGTAGAAATCTCCCCTGAAGGCTCAGTATTGGTCAGATACCGGGCTGCCTGCAATGCAAGAGACAACCCAGGTTCGAGTGCCCTGGGACAGAGAAGAATGAATACATGAGAGCAACCCACATCTAGTATTCTTGCCAGGAGAAATCCCCAAGGACCGAGGAGCCTGATGGCCTACAGTCCACTTGGTGGTCCCTAGAGAGTCAGAGACAATGACCTTGAGTGACTATCACTCGTCACTCGCACCTCCCGACTATTCACGGGTCACTCTTAATTGGTACGGGGAGGAACAGCAGTCAGGCTGAATAATGGGCTCACCCTTAAGGACCTTATAGTATGACACCTCAGCTACATTGTTAAATCGACCTTGTATTGGGGGACATCCTCCCTGGTGGCTACCAGTGTTGAGAAGTCCTGACTTCCCATTGCAATGGGACATGAGGTTCAGTGAAGATCCCTAGTCTGTGAAGATCCCACATGCCTCGTCCAAGCAATTAACTATCTGTGTTCCCACAACTACTGAGGCCTGATTGCTACAAGCTACTAGATCCTGCACACTACAGTCCATCACAAGCAGCAACTTACAAAAGGCTGAGCTTCACAAGACAACAAGAGAAAGCCACTGCAAATAAGAAGCCTGATCATTGCACAACTAGGGGGGGGAGCAAGTGCCCCTGTACTTCCGCCAACATCGCTACAGAAAGCCTGGCCACTAGCAACTGCAACAAAGAGGCCCAGCACAGAGCCAAATAAAAATACTCAGTTTAGCCC
>JAJLRB010002737.1:0-13262 GCA_020976825.1 Odocoileus hemionus | reverse complement strand
ATGTCTGCACCACCTGTGGAGTCCCTAGAGAAAGCCCTAGGTCCCCGACTCCTTTCGACGGAATGCCTCACATGCCTCTGACACCTCGAGAGGCACGCAGAGCTCACTGCTTCAAAATTTGACGGAGCCTGACTCCTCTTGAACATTGACAGGAATCCCAGTATCCCTGTGGCTACTGGAAAGGGACCCTGGGTCTCCCGACTCACCTCGAGAAGCGTCCTTTTGCCCTGCCCTGCCAAGCCTCGAAGAGACTCCTGAGGTGTCCCTCGTAACTCGACAGGAGTCCTGACTTCGTTGAACAAACACGAGGGTTGAAGGGCCATCCCCGCCGTAAGTCGAGAATGTACCCCAGGTCCCCGCCGCAACTCGAGAAAAACCATGAGACTTCCCCCCTCCAAGCGAGATGAGGCCCGATTCCCCTGCACTGCATGCAGAGCAATTCCGTGAGCCCCCTGAAACATGTCAGGAGCCTCGACTTGCTTGATGGATGTCGAGACAGTCCGCAAAAACACTGTCACAAGTAGAGAGGGACCCTGAGGTCACACCAGCATCGCGAAGGAGCTCCATGGGCCCCAAATCAACTCGAGATGAGGCCCCGCTTCCCCTGCATTGACTCCAGAGCCATCCCCCCCGTTCCCCATCAAACACGACCTGAGGCTTGACTCCCTTTAGGCAACTCCAGAGGTTCCCCGAGAACAACGGGCCAAGTCTAGAGGAGTACCAAGTTCAGCAGAGCAACTCGAGGACTGCTCCGTGTACCCCAAATTGCCTCGAGATGAGAGCTGATTCCCTGGCTTAGACTCAAGACGTAGGCCACCTTTCCACAAGCCCCTCAAGAGGAGGCTTCTCTCAGCAATAGGTATGAGGGAGGGACCCTGAGATTGCTGCCTCAATGGGCATATACACCGAGAAGCCCTGACTCGAAAGGAGGCCGGGTTTCCTTGCAGTGGCTTGAATACAGTCTAGTCTTTCATCTCACAAGGTGAAGGGATGTCTGCACCACCTGTGGAGTCCCTAGAGAAAGCCCTAGGTCCCCGACTCCTTTCGACGGAATGCCTCACATGCCTCTGACACCTCGAGAGGCACGCAGAGCTCACTGCTTCAAAATTTGACGGAGCCTGACTCCTCTTGAACATTGACAGGAATCCCAGTATCCCTGTGGCTACTGGAAAGGGACCCTGGGTCTCCCGACTCACCTCGAGAAGCGTCCCTTTTGCCCTGCCAAGCCTCGAAGAGACTCCTGAGGTGTCCCTCGTAACTCGACAGGAGTCCTGACTTCGTTGAACAAACACGAGGGTTGAAGGGCCATCCCCGCCGTAAGTCGAGAATGTACCCCAGGTCCCCGCCGCAACTCGAGAAAAACCATGAGACTTCCCCCTCCAAGCGAGATGAGGCCCGATTCCCCTGCACTGCATGCAGAGCAATTCCGTGAGCCCCCTGAAACATGTCAGGAGCCTCGACTTGCTTGATGGATGTCGAGACAGTCCGCAAAAACACTGTCACAAGTAGAGAGGGACCCTGAGGTCACACCAGCATCGCGAAGGAGCTCCATGGGCCCCAAATCAACTCGAGATGAGGCCCGCTTCCCCTGCATTGACTCCAGAGCCATCCCCCGTTCCCCATCAAACACGACCTGAGGCTTGACTCCCTTTAGGCAACTCCAGAGGTTCCCCCGAGAACAACGGGCCAAGTCTAGAGGAGTACCAAGTACAGCAGAGCAACTCGAGGACTGCTCCGTGTACCCCAAATTGCCTCGAGATGAGAGCTGATTCCCTGGCTTAGACTCAAGACGTAGGCCACCTTTCCACAAGCCCCTCAAGAGGAGGCTTCTCTCAGCAATAGGTATGAGGGAGGGACCCTGAGATTGCTGCCTCAATGGGCATATACACCGAGAAGCCCTGACTCGAAAGGAGGCCGGGTTTCCTTGCAGTGGCTTGAATACAGTCTAGTCTTTCATCTCACAAGGTGAAGGGATGTCTGCACCACCTGTGGAGTCCCTAGAGAAAGCCCTAGGTCCCCGACTCCTTTCGACGGAATGCCTCACATGCCTCTGACACCTCGAGAGGCACGCAGAGCTCACTGCTTCAAAATTTGACGGAGCCTGACTCCTCTTGAACATTGACAGGAATCCCAGTATCCCTGTGGCTACTGGAAAGGGACCCTGGGTCTCCCGACTCACCTCGAGAAGCGTCCCCCTTTGCCCTGCCAAGCCCTCGAAGAGACTCCTGAGGTGTCCCTCGTAACTCGACAGGAGTCCTGACTTCGTTGAACAAACACGAGGGTTGAAGGGCCATCCCCGCCGTAAGTCGAGAATGTACCCCAGGTCCCCGCCGCAACTCGAGAAAAACCATGAGACTTCCCCCTCCAAGCGAGATGAGGCCCGATTCCCCTGCACTGCATGCAGAGCAATTCCGTGAGCCCCCTGAAACATGTCAGGAGCCTCGACTTGCTTGATGGATGTCGAGACAGTCCGCAAAAACACTGTCACAAGTAGAGAGGGACCCTGAGGTCACACCAGCATCGCGAAGGATGCGAAGAAGAGCTCCATGGGCCCCAAATCAACTCGAGATGAGGCCCGCTTCCCCTGCATTGACTCCAGAGCCATCCCCCGTTCCCCATCAAACACGACCTGAGGCTTGACTCCCTTTAGGCAACTCCAGAGGTTCCCCGAGAACAACGGGCCAAGTCTAGAGGAGTACCAAGTTCAGCAGAGCAACTCGAGGACTGCTCCGTGTACCCCCAAATTGCCTCGAGATGAGAGCTGATTCCCTGGCTTAGACTCAAGACGTAGGCCACCTTTCCACAAGCCCCTCAAGAGGAGGCTTCTCTCAGCAATAGGTATGAGGGAGGGACCCTGAGATTGCTGCCTCAATGGGCATATACACCGAGAAGCCCTGACTCGAAAGGAGGCCGGGTTTCCTTGCAGTGGCTTGAATACAGTCTAGTCTTTCATCTCACAAGGTGAAGGGATGTCTGCACCACCTGTGGAGTCCCTAGAGAAAGCCCTAGGTCCCCGACTCCTTTCGACGGAATGCCTCACATGCCTCTGACACCTCGAGAGGCACGCAGAGCTCACTGCTTCAAAATTTGACGGAGCCTGACTCCTCTTGAACATTGACAGGAATCCCAGTATCCCTGTGGCTACTGGAAAGGGACCCTGGGTCTCCCGACTCACCTCGAGAAGCGTCCCTTTTGCCCTGCCAAGCCTCGAAGAGACTCCTGAGGTGTCCCTCGTAACTCGACAGGAGTCCTGACTTCGTTGAACAAACACGAGGGTTGAAGGGCCATCCCCGCCGTAAGTCGAGAATGTACCCCAGGTCCCCGCCGCAACTCGAGAAAAACCATGAGACTTCCCCCTCCAAGCGAGATGAGGCCCGATTCCCCTGCACTGCATGCAGAGCAATTCCGTGAGCCCCCTGATGTCAGGAGCCTCGACTTGCTTGATGGATGTCGAGACAGTCCGCAAAAACACTGTCACAAGTAGAGAGGGACCCTGAGGTCACACCAGCATCGCGAAGGAGCTCCATGGGCCCCAAATCAACTCGAGATGAGGCCCGCTTCCCCTGCATTGACTCCAGAGCCATCCCCCGTTCCCCATCAAACACGACCTGAGGCTTGACTCCCTTTAGGCAACTCCAGAGGTTCCCCGAGAACAACGGGCCAAGTCTAGAGGAGTACCAAGTTCAGCAGAGCAACTCGAGGAACTCTGCTCCGTGTACCCCAAATTGCCTCGAGATGAGAGAGAGCTGATTCCCTGGCTTAGACTCAAGACGTAGGCCACCTTTCCACAAGCCCCTCAAGAGGAGGCTTCTCTCAGCAATAGGTATGAGGGAGGGACCCTGAGATTGCTGCCTCAATGGGCATATACACCGAGAAGCCCTGACTCGAAAGGAGGCCGGGTTTCCTTGCAGTGGCTTGAATACAGTCTAGTCTTTCATCTCACAAGGTGAAGGGATGTCTGCACCACCTGTGGAGTCCCTAGAGAAAGCCCTAGGTCCCCGACTCCTTTCGACGGAATGCCTCACATGCCTCTGACACCTCGAGAGGCACGCAGAGCTCACTGCTTCAAAATTTGACGGAGCCTGACTCCTCTTGAACATTGACAGGAATCCCAGTATCCCTGTGGCTACTGGAAAGGGACCCTGGGTCTCCCGACTCACCTCGAGAAGCGTCCCTTTTGCCCTGCCAAGCCTCGAAGAGACTCCTGAGGTGTGTCCCTCGTAACTCGACAGACAGGAGTCCTGACTTCGTTGAACAAACACGAGGGTTGAAGGGCCATCCCCGCCGTAAGTCGAGAATGTACCCCAGGTCCCCGCCGCAACTCGAGAAAAACCATGAGACTTCCCCCTCCAAGCGAGATGAGGCCCGATTCCCCTGCACTGCATGCAGAGCAATTCCGTGAGCCCCCTGAAACATGTCAGGAGCCTCGACTTGCTTGATGGATGTCGAGACAGTCCGCAAAAACACTGTCACAAGTAGAGAGGGACCCTGAGGTCACACCAGCATCGCGAAAGGAGCTCCATGGGCCCCAAATCAACTCGAGATGAGGCCCGCTTCCCCTGCATTGACTCCAGAGCCATCCCCCGTTCCCCATCAAACACGACCTGAGGCTTGACTCCCTTTAGGCAACTCCAGAGGTTCCCCGAGAACAACGGGCCAAGTCTAGAGGAGTACCAAGTTCAGCAGAGCAACTCGAGGACTGCTCCGTGTACCCCAAATTGCCTCGAGATGAGAGCCTCGAGATGAGAGTTCCCTGGCTTAGACTCAAGACGTAGGCCACCTTTCCACAAGCCCCTCAAGAGGAGGCTTCTCTCAGCAATAGGTATGAGGGAGGGACCCTGAGATTGCTGCCTCAATGGGCATATACACCGAGAAGCCCTGACTCGAAAGGAGGCCGGGGTTTCCTTGCAGTGGCTTGAATACAGTCTAGTCTTTCATCTCACAAGGTGAAGGGATGTCTGCACCACCTGTGGAGTCCCTAGAGAAAGCCCTAGGTCCCCGACTCCTTTCGACGGAATGCCTCACATGCCTCTGACACCTCGAGAGGCACGCAGAGCTCACTGCTTCAAAATTTGACGGAGCCTGACTCCTCTTGAACATTGACAGGAATCCCAGTATCCCTGTGGCTACTGGAAAGGGACCCTGGGTCTCCCGACTCACCTCGAGAAGCGTCCCTTTTGCCCTGCCAAGCCTCGAAGAGACTCCTGAGGTGTCCCTCGTAACTCGACAGGAGTCCTGTCTTCGTTGAACAAACACGAGGGTTGAAGGGCCATCCCCGCCGTAAGTCGAGAATGTACCCCAGGTCCCCGCCGCAACTCGAGAAAAACCATGAGACTTCCCCCTCCAAGCGAGATGAGGCCCGATTCCCCTGCACTGCATGCAGAGCAATTCCGTGAGCCCCCTGAAACATGTCAGGAGCCTCGACTTGCTTGATGGATGTCGAGACAGTCCGCAAAAACACTGTCACAAGTAGAGAGGGACCCTGAGGTCACACCAGCATCGCGAAGGAGCTCCATGGGCCCCAAATCAACTCGAGATGAGGCCCGCTTCCCCTGCATTGACTCCAGAGCCATCCCCCGTTCCCCATCAAACACGACCTGAGGCTTGACTCCCTTTAGGCAACTCCAGAGGTTCCCCGAGAACAACGGGCCAAGTCTAGAGGAGTACCAAGTTCAGCAGAGCAACTCGAGGACTGCTCCGTGTACCCCCCCAATTGCCTCGAGATGAGAGCTGATTCCCTGGCTTAGACTCAAGACGTAGGCCACCTTTCCACAAGCCCCTCAAGAGGAGGCTTCTCTCAGCAATAGGTATGAGGGAGGGACCCTGAGATTGCTGCCTCAATGGGCATATACACCGAGAAGCCCTGACTCGAAAGGAGGCCGGGTTTCCTTGCAGTGGCTTGAATACAGTCTAGTCTTTCATCTCACAAGGTGAAGGGATGTCTGCACCACCTGTGGAGTCCCTAGAGAAAGCCCTAGGTCCCCGACTCCTTTCGACGGAATGCCTCACATGCCTCTGACACCTCGAGAGGCACGCAGAGCTCACTGCTTCAAAATTTGACGGAGCCTGACTCCTCTTGAACATTGACAGGAATCCCAGTATCCCTGTGGCTACTGGAAAGGGACCCTGGGTCTCCCGACTCACCTCGAGAAGCGTCCCTTTTGCCCTGCCAAGCCTCGAAGAGACTCCTGAGGTGTCCCTCGTAACTCGACAGGAGTCCTGACTTCGTTGAACAAACACGAAGTTTGAAGGGCCATCCCCGCCGTAAGTCGAGAATGTACCCCAGGTCCCCGCCGCAACTCGAGAAAAACCATGAGACTTCCCCCTCCAAGCGAGATGAGGCCCGATTCCCCTGCACTGCATGCAGAGCAATTCCGTGAGCCCCCTGAAACATGTCAGGAGACTTGCTTGATGGATGTCGAGACAGTCCGCAAAAACACTGTCACAAGTAGAGAGGGACCCTGAGGTCACACCAGCATCGCGAAGGAGCTCCATGGGCCCCAAATCAACTCGAGATGAGGCCCGCTTCCCCTGCATTGACTCCAGAGCCATCCCCCGTTCCCCATCAAACACGACCTGAGGCTTGACTCCCTTTAGGCAACTCCAGAGGTTCCCCGAGAACAACGGGCCAAGTCTAGAGGAGTACCAAGTTCAGCAGAGCAACTCGAGACTGCTCCGTGTACCCCAAATTGCCTCGAGATGAGAGCTGATTCCCTGGCTTAGACTCAAGACGTAGACTCAAGACGTAGGCCACCTTTCCACAAGCCCCTCAAGAGGAGGCTTCTCTCAGCAATAGGTATGAGGGAGGGACCCTGAGATTGCTGCCTCAATGGGCATATACACCGAGAAGCCCTGACTCGAAAGGAGGCCGGGTTTCCTTGCAGTGGCTTGAATACAGTCTAGTCTTTCATCTCACAAGGTGAAGGGATGTCTGCACCACCTGTGGAGTCCCTAGAGAAAGCCCTAGGTCCCCGACTCCTTTCGACGGAATGCCTCACATGCCTCTGACACCTCGAGAGGCACGCAGAGCTGCTTGCAAAAATTTGACGGAGCCTGACTCCTCTTGAACATTGACAGGAATCCCAGTATCCCTGTGGCTACTGGAAAGGGACCCTGGGTCTCCCGACTCACCTCGAGAAGCGTCCCTTTTGCCCTGCCAAGCCTCGAAGAGACTCCTGAGGTGTCCCTCGTAACTCGACAGGAGTCCTGACTTCGTTGAAAAACACGAGGGTTGAAGGGCCATCCCCGCCGTAAGTCGAGAATGTACCCCAGGTCCCCGCCGCAACTCGAGAAAAACCATGAGACTTCCCCCTCCAAGCGAGATGAGGCCCGATTCCCCTGCACTGCATGCAGAGCAATTCCGTGAGCCCCCTGAAACATGTCAGGAGCCTCGACTTGCTTGATGGATGTCGAGACAGTCCGCAAAAACACTGTCACAAGTAGAGAGGGACCCTGAGGTCACACCAGCATCGCGAAGGAGCTCCATGGGCCCCAAATCAACTCGAGATGAGGCCCGCTTCCCCTGCATTGACTCCAGAGCCATCCCCCCGTTCCCCATCAAACACGACCTGAGGCTTGACTCCCTTTAGGCAACTCCAGAGGTTCCCCGAGAACAACGGGCCAAGTCTAGAGGAGTACCAAGTTCAGCAGAGCAACTCGAGGACTGCTCCGTGTACCCCAAATTGCCTCGAGATGAGAGCTGATTCCCTGGCTTAGACTCAAGACGTAGGCCACCTTTCCACAAGCCCCTCAAGAGGAGGCTTCTCTCAGCAATAGGTATGAGGGAGGGACCCTGAGATTGCTGCCTCAATGGGCATATACACCGAGAAGCCCTGACTCGAAAGGAGGCCGGGTTTCCTTGCAGTGGCTTGAATACAGTCTAGTCTTTCATCTCACAAGGTGAAGGGATGTCTGCACCACCTGTGGAGTCCCTAGAGAAAGCCCTAGGTCCCCGACTCCTTTCGACGGAATGCCTCACATGCCTCTGACACCTCGAGAGGCACGCAGAGCTCACTGCTTCAAAATTTGACGGAGCCTGACTCCTCTTGAACATTGACAGGAATCCCAGTATCCCTGTGGCTACTGGAAAGGGACCCTGGGTCTCTCCCGACTCACCTCGAGAAGCGTCCCTTTTGCCCTGCCAAGCCTCGAAGAGACTCCTGAGGTGTCCCTCGTAACTCGACAGGAGTCCTGACTTCGTTGAACAAACACGAGGGTTGAAGGGCCATCCCCGCCGTAAGTCGAGAATGTACCCAGGTCCCCGCCGCAACTCGAGAAAAACCATGAGACTTCCCCCTCCAAGCGAGATGAGGCCCGATTCCCCTGCACTGCATGCAGAGCAATTCCGTGAGCCCCCTGAAACATGTCAGGAGCCTCGACTTGCTTGATGGATGTCGAGACAGTCCGCAAAAACACTGTCACAAGTAGAGAGGGACCCTGAGGTCACACCAGCATCGCGAAGGAGCTCCATGGGCCCCAAATCAACTCGAGATGAGGCCCGCTTCCCCTGCATTGACTCCAGAGCCATCCCCCGTTCCCCATCAAACACGACCTGAGGCTTGACTCCCTTTAGGCAACTCCAGAGGTTCCCCGAGAACAACGGGCCAAGTCTAGAGGAGTACCAAGTTCAGCAGAGCAACTCGAGGACTGCTCCGTGTACCCCAAATTGCCTCGAGATGAGAGCTGATTCCCTGGCTTAGACTCAAGACGTAGGCCACCTTTCCACAAGCCCCTCAAGAGGAGGCTTCTCTCTCAGCAATAGGTATGAGGGAGGGACCCTGAGATTGCTGCCTCAATGGGCATATACACCGAGAAGCCCTGACTCGAAAGGAGGCCGGGTTTTCCTTGCAGTGGCTTGAATACAGTCTAGTCTTTCATCTCACAAGGTGAAGGGATGTCTGCACCACCTGTGGAGTCCCTAGAGAAAGCCCTAGGTCCCCGACTCCTTTCGACGGAATGCCTCACATGCCTCTGACACCTCGAGAGGCACGCAGAGCTCACTGCTTCAAAATTTGACGGAGCCTGACTCCTCTTGAACATTGACAGGAATCCCAGTATCCCTGTGGCTACTGGAAAGGGACCCTGGGTCTCCCGACTCACCTCGAGAAGCGTCCCTTTTGCCCTGCCAAGCCTCGAAGAGACTCCTGAGGTGTCCCTCGTAACTCGACAGGAGTCCTGACTTCGTTGAACAAACACGAGGGTTGAAGGGCCATCCCCGCCGTAAGTCGAGAATGTACCCCAGGTCCCCCCAGCCGCAACTCGAAAAACCATGAGACTTCCCCCTCCAAGCGAGATGAGGCCCGATTCCCCTGCACTGCATGCAGAGCAATTCCGTGAGCCCCCTGAAACATGTCAGGAGCCTCGACTTGCTTGATGGATGTCGAGACAGTCCGCAAAAACACTGTCACAAGTAGAGAGGGACCCTGAGGTCACACCAGCATCGCGAAGGAGCTCCATGGGCCCCAAATCAACTCGAGATGAGGCCCGCTTCCCCTGCATTGACTCCAGAGCCATCCCCCGTTCCCCATCAAACACGACCTGAGGCTTGACTCCCTTTAGGCAACTCCAGAGGTTCCCCGAGAACAACGGGCCAAGTCTAGAGGAGTACCAAGTTCAGCAGAGCAACTCGAGGACTGCTCCGTGTACCCCAAATTGCCTCGAGATGAGAGCTGATTCCCCCTGGCTTAGACTCAAGACGTAGGCCACCTTTCCACAAGCCCCTCAAGAGGAGGCTTCTCTCAGCAATAGGTATGAGGGAGGGACCCTGAGATTGCTGCTGCAATGGGCATATACACCGAGAAGCCCTGACTCGAAAGGAGGCCGGGTTTCCTTGCAGTGGCTTGAATACAGTCTAGTCTTTCATCTCACAAGGTGAAGGGATGTCTGCACCACCTGTGGAGTCCCTAGAGAAAGCCCTAGGTCCCCGACTCCTTTCGACGGAATGCCTCACATGCCTCTGACACCTCGAGAGGCACGCAGAGCTCACTGCTTCAAAATTTGACGGAGCCTGACTCCTCTTGAACATTGACAGGAATCCCAGTATCCCTGTGGCTACTGGAAAGGGACCCTGGGTCTCCCGACTCACCTCGAGAAGCGTCCCTTTTTGCCCTGCCAAGCCTCGAAGAGACTCCTGAGGTGTCCCTCGTAACTCGACAGGAGTCCTGACTTCGTTGAACAAACACGAGGGTTGAAGGGCCATCCCCGCCGTAAGTCGAGAATGTACCCCAGGTCCCCGCCGCAACTCGAGAAAAACCATGAGACTTCCCCCTCCAAGCGAGATGAGGCCCGATTCCCCTGCACTGCATGCAGAGCAATTCCGTGAGCCCCCTGAAACATGTCAGGAGCCTCGACTTGCTTGATGGATGTCGAGACAGTCCGCAAAAACACTGTCACAAGTAGAGAGGGACCCTGAGGTCACACCAGCATCGCGAAGGAGCTCCATGGGCCCCAAATCAACTCGAGATGAGGCCCGCTTCCCCTGCATTGACTCCAGAGCCATCCCCCGTTCCCCATCAAACACGACCTGAGGCTTGACTCCCTTTAGGCAACTCCAGAGGTTCCCCGAGAACAACGGGCCAAGTCTAGAGGAGTACCAAGTTCAGCAGAGCAACTCGAGGACTGCTCCGTGTACCCCAAATTGCCTCGAGATGAGAGCTGATTCCCTGGCTTAGACTCAAGACGTAGGCCACCTTTCCACAAGCCCCTCAAGAGGAGGCTTCTCTCAGCAATAGGTATGAGGGAGGGGGACCCTGAGATTGCTGCCTCAATGGGCATATACACCGAGAAGCCCTGACTCGAAAGGAGGCCGGGTTTCCTTGCAGTGGCTTGAATACAGTCTAGTCTTTCATCTCACACAGGTGAAGGGATGTCTGCACCACCTGTGGAGTCCCTAGAGAAAGCCCTAGGTCCCCGACTCCTTTCGACGGAATGCCTCACATGCCTCTGACACCTCGAGAGGCACGCAGAGCTCACTGCTTCAAAATTTGACGGAGCCTG
Source organism: Odocoileus hemionus (assembly GCA_020976825.1). Lineage (NCBI taxonomy): Eukaryota > Metazoa > Chordata > Mammalia > Artiodactyla > Cervidae > Odocoileus > Odocoileus hemionus. Next base: position 2,267 of record JAJLRB010002737.1, on the reverse strand, counting down.
ACTCCTCTTGAACATTGACAGGAATCCCAGTATCCCTGTGGCTACTGGAAAGGGACCCTGGGTCTCCCGACTCACCTCGAGAAGCGTCCCTTTTGCCCTGCCAAGCCTCGAAGAGACTCCTGAGGTGTCCCTCGTAACTCGACAGGAGTCCTGACTTCGTTGAACAAACACGAGGGTTGAAGGGCCATCCCCGCCGTAAGTCGAGAATGTACCCCAGGTCCCCGCCGCAACTCGAGAAAAACCATGAGACTTCCCCCTCCAAGCGAGATGGGCCCGATTCCCCTGCACTGCATGCAGAGCAATTCCGTGAGCCCCCTGAAACATGTCAGGAGCCTCGACTTGCTTGATGGATGTCGAGACAGTCCGCAAAAACACTGTCACAAGTAGAGAGGGACCCTGAGGTCACACCAGCATCGCGAAGGAGCTCCATGGGCCCCAAATCAACTCGAGATGAGGCCCGCTTCCCCTGCATTGACTCCAGAGCCATCCCCCGTTCCCCATCAAACACGACCTGAGGCTTGACTCCCTTTAGGCAACTCCAGAGGTTCCCCGAGAACAACGGGCCAAGTCTAGAGGAGTACCAAGTTCAGCAGAGCAACTCGAGGACTGCTCCGTGTACCCCAAATTGCCTCGAGATGAGAGCTGATTCCCTGGCTTAGACTCAAGACGTAGGCCACCTTTCCACAAGCCCCTCAAGAGGAGGCTTCTCTCAGCAATAGGTATGAGGGAGGGACCCTGAGATTGCTGCCTCAATGGGCATATACACCGAGAAGCCCTGACTCGAAAGGAGGCCGGGTTTCCTTGCAGTGGCTTGAATACAGTCTAGTCTTTCATCTCACAAGGTGAAGGGATGTCTGCACCACCTGTGGAGTCCCTAGAGAAAGCCCTAGGTCCCCGACTCCTTTCGACGGAATGCCTCACATGCCTCTGACACCTCGAGAGGCACGCAGAGCTCACTGCTTCAAAATTTGACGGAGCCTGACTCCTCTTGAACATTGACAGGAATCCCAGTATCCCTGTGGCTACTGGAAAGGGACCCTGGGTCTCCCGACTCACCTCGAGAAGCGTCCCTTTTGCCCTGCCAAGCCTCGAAGAGACTCCTGAGGTGTCCCTCGTAACTCGACAGGAGTCCTGACTTCGTTGAACAAACACGAGGGTTGAAGGGCCATCCCCGCCGTAAGTCGAGAATGTACCCCAGGTCCCCGCCGCAACTCGAGAAAAACCATGAGACTTCCCCCTCCAAGCGAGATGAGGCCCGATTCCCCTGCACTGCATGCAGAGCAATTCCGTGAGCCCCCTGAAACATGTCAGGAGCCTCGACTTGCTTGATGGATGTCGAGACAGTCCGCAAAAACACTGTCACAAGTAGAGAGAGGGACCCTGAGGTCACACCAGCATCGCGAAGGAGCTCCATGGGCCCCAAATCAACTCGAGATGAGGCCCGCTTCCCCTGCATTGACTCCAGAGCCATCCCCCGTTCCCCATCAAACACGACCTGAGGCTTGACTCCCTTTAGGCAACTCCAGAGGTTCCCCGAGAACAACGGGCCAAGTCTAGAGGAGTACCAAGTTCAGCAGAGCAACTCGAGGACTGCTCCGTGTACCCCAAATTGCCTCGAGATGAGAGCTGATTCCCTGGCTTAGACTCAAGACGTAGGCCACCTTTCCACAAGCCCCTCAAGAGGAGGCTTCTCTCAGCAATAGGTATGAGGGAGGGACCCTGAGATTGCTGCCTCAATGGGCATATACACCGAGAAGCCCTGACTCGAAAGGAGGCCGGGTTTCCTTGCAGTGGCTTGAATACAGTCTAGTCTTTCATCTCACAAGGTGAAGGGATGTCTGCACCACCTGTGGAGTCCCTAGAGAAAGCCCTAGGTCCCCGACTCCTTTCGACGGAATGCCTCACATGCCTCTGACACCTCGAGAGGCACGCAGAGCTCACTGCTTCAAAATTTGACGGAGCCTGACTCCTCTTGAACATTGACAGGAATCCCAGTATCCCTGTGGCTACTGGAAAGGGACCCTGGGTCTCCCGACTCACCTCGAGAAGCGTCCCTTTTGCCCTGCCAAGCCTCGAAGAGACTCCTGAGGTGTCCCTCGTAACTCGACAGGAGTCCTGACTTCGTTGAACAAACACGAGGGTTGAAGGGCCATCCCCGCCGTAAGTCGAGAATGTACCCCAGGTCCCCGCCGCAACTCGAGAAAAACCATGAGACTTCTTCCCCCTCCAAGCGAGATGAGGCCCGATTCCCCTGCACTGCATGCAGA
>JAJLRB010002736.1:0-13271 GCA_020976825.1 Odocoileus hemionus | reverse complement strand
ATAAGCCCCATTGTTTGTATGATGTCACAGCCACAATATGTATGGCATCAACTGAACTACATATGACATCACATTCACTCTGTATGACGTCACACCCCTCTATGACATCACACCCTCTGTATTCATGTCATCACACACAGTATATCTGACATCACATCCACTGTAGATGCGTCATTACTTACAGTGTATTGATTATACCGCACCTGCAATATGTTTGACATCAAACCCACTATATGTGTGACATCATATGAATTCTATGTGACATCACACCCCCCACTTATGACATCACAAGTCTGTATTCATTACATCACATCCACTATATTCATAACATCACATCTACTTTTTATGACATCACATATGCTCTACTTGTGACATCACAGCCACTGTAACTCTGACAAGACAGCTACTATGTTTTTGACATCATACTCAGTATATATGACATCTCACATGGTGTATGAATGACAAGTCAATCACTGTATCTGACATCACACCCGATATATCGGTGTAATCATGCTCACTGGAAAGTTTATTTTACACCCTATGTACTTGTGAAATCACACACACTGCATGTATGACACTATAGGCACTTTATATGACATTAAATCCACTCGTGATGTCATCATACCATTGTCTGTTTGTCATGGACCCCAGTATGTTTATGACATCATATCCACTGTATATGATCTCATTCACTCTTTGTGTATGACTACACAATCTCTATGTCTGTCTTGAAACCTGTTATAACTGCCATCACATCCACTGTATATGTCATCAAACACACTTTGTCGAGGATATCACACCAAGTAGGTAAGAGTTCACAGGTGGCATATGTGCGCCATCATATGCACTACACATGACATCATTTCCACACTTTATGACAACAATCCTTAGTATTTATGACATCACATGCACTATATATGATATGACATGTCATCTACTCTGTATGATTTCACATTCACTATATATGTGACATCACACAATGACTCTGTCTATGACATCACACACTCTATGTTTATGACATATTCACTTAATATGGCTTGGCACACAGTGTTTATAACGACACAACCATTGTGAAACTTCACAGCCACAATGTCTAACATCACTCGCATTGTATCTGTGTCAACACACACAATGTACCAATTTTATCTAACCCAGTGTATGTATGACATCACAGCCACTATATGTATGACATCATATGTACTACATATGACATCACATCCACTCTTTATGACCTCACACCACTTTATTTATGACATCAAGTCCACTATCCTAGACATCACGTCCACTATGTTTGACCTTAAATCCACTGTATCTGTGTTTTCACACCCACTCTACCAATGATATCACAGCCACTCTATGTATCATATCACAGCCAGTATACGTGTGACTTCCTATCCACTCTATTTATGACATCATATCCACAATGTATGACATCACAACCCTGTGTGTTGTTGATACCACCCTCGGCATATACATGACCTAATTTGCACTTCAGATGACATCATATCCACTCTATCACACCAAACCACAGAATTTATGTTGCCACATCCACTTCAGGCCTGACATCACACCCACTCTACCAGGCATTGCCCCCACAGTTTCTTTGCCATCACAACCTCTCCACTGATATCACGCCCACTCTTTGCATGACATCACACCCCGCATTTGTATAGCAACTTTTGCACCATGCAAGACATCACATGCTCAGTTTATGACATTAAACCACCGTTTCTGGGACATCACACTCACTCTGTTTGACATTGTATCCACTCTATCTGGGTCATGTCATCCACTGTATTGAGCATAACACACCAAATGTATTTCTGAGATCTCATGCGCTATGTAAGACGACATCATATCCGTTGTATACAACATCACATTCACTATATTTTTAACATCACAGCCACTGTTTCTGTGTCACCACACCCACACTTTCGATGATATCACACCCTTTGTATGTATGACCTCACACCCACTGCATGTATACAATCATATACACTCTATAGGGCATCAAATTCACATTTTATGACATCACAGATTATTTATGACATCACATGCACTGCACTCATGACGTCACTCCCACTATATCTGTCATTGAATACACCCTATTGATGACCTCTGACCAGATTTTTGTATGATATCACACCCACTATATGTATGACATATTATGCACTATAGATATGGTCACATCCATTCTTTATAAACTCACACCATTGTAGTCATCACATTACATCCAGTGCATTCATGACATCACACACACTGTACATGACCACACACACAAGACAACACAAACGTTATATCTGTCATCTCACCCACTATATCTGACACTACCTACACCGTATCTGTGTCATCAGACCCAGTGTATCAATTATACCACACACACTCTCTGAATGACATCACACACACTCTATGTACGACATCATATTCAGTATGCATGACATCACATGAGCTCTTTATGACATCAGACAACTAAATGAATGACATCACTCCCAGTACATGTATGCCATCATATCCAATATACATGATATCACTCATACTGCTTTCATGACACCACACCATCTATACCTGTCATCTCACCCACTATATTCGACATCACAGCCACTGTATCTGTGTCATCACACACTCTGTATCGATGACATCACAGGTATGGAAACCATCACACTTGGCATACATATGACATCATACACACTCTACATGACATCCCATTCCCACGTCATGACATCAATCCTCAGCTTTCACGACATCACAGCCACTGCATTCATGACATCAGATCTCCTCTATGTGACATCATATCCACGGTTTATGACATCTCATCCCCTATACCTCTGACATCACAGCCACTTTATCTGTAACGTCACACCCACTGGGTTTGTGAATCCATATCCAGTATACTTGACATGAAACAAACTGTATTGAGACGATACAAACAGTATATCTGACATCACACCCTCGGTATCTGTATTTGTGCGATCACACCCTCTGTATCATTGATATAACACAAACTGTATGTATTATATCACACATACGATAGACATGGCACACTATGCACTATATACGACATCACACACAGGCTTTATGACATCACAACACTCTGTTCATCACATCAAAACTACTCTGTCTCACATCACAGCCATTATATCTGACAGCACATCCACAGTATGTGTGTCATCACACCGAGATTATCGATGATATAAGCCCCATTGTTTGTATGATGTCACAGCCACAATATGTATGGCATCAACTGAACTACATATGACATCACATTCACTCTGTATGACGTCACACCCCCCTCTATGACATCACACCCTCTGTATTCATGTCATCACACACAGTATATCTGACATCACATCCACTGTAGATGCGTCATTACTTACAGTGTATTGATTATACCGCACCTGCAATATGTTTGACATCAAACCCACTATATGTATGACATCATATGAATTCTATGTGACATCACACCCACACCGTTATGACATCACAAGTCTGTATTCATTACATCACATCCACTATATTCATAACATCACATCTACTTTTTATGACATCACATATGCTATACTTGTGACATCACAGCCACTGTAACTCTGACAAGACACCTACTATGTTTTTGACATCATACTCAGTATATATGACATCTCACATGGTGTATGAATGACAAGTCACAATCACTGTATCCGACATCACACCCGATATATCGGTGTAATCACGCTCACTGAAAGATTTATTTTACACCCTATGTACTTGTGAAATCACACACACTGCATGTATGACACTATAGGCACTTTATATGACATTAAATCCACTCGTTGATGTCATCATACCATTGTCTGTTTGTCATGGACCCCAGTATGTTTATGACATCATATCCACTGTATATGATCTCATTCACTCTGTGTGTATGACTACACAATCTCTATGTCTGTCTTGAAACCTGTTATAACTGCCATCACATCCACTGTATATGTCATCAAACCCACTTTGTCGAGGATATCACACCAAGTAGGTAAGAGTTCACAGGTGGCATATGTGCGCCATCATATGCACTACACATGACATCATTTCCACACTTTATGACAACAATCCTTAGTATTTATGACATCACATGCACTATATATGATATGACATGTCATCTACTCTGTATGATTTCACATTCACTATATATGTGACATCACACAATGACTCTGTCTATGACATCACACACTCTATGTTTATGACATATTCACTTAATATGGCTTCGCACACAGTGTTATAACAACACAACCATTGTGAAACTTCACAGCCACAATGTCTAACATCACACGCATTGTATCTGTGTCAACACACACAATGTACCAATTTTATCTAACCCAGTGTATGTATGACATCACAGCCACTATATGTATGACATCATATGTACTACATATGACATCACATCCACTCTTTATGACCTCACACCACTTTATTTATGACATCAAGTCCACTATCCTAGACATCACGTCCACTATGTTTGACCTTAAATCCACTGTATCTGTGTTTTCACACCCACTCTACCAATGATATCGCAGCCACTCTATGTATCATATCACAGCCAGTATACGTGTGACTTCCTATCCACTCTATTTATGACATCATATCCACAATGTATGACATCACAACCCTGTGTGTTGTTGATACCACCCTCGGCATATATATGACATAATTTGCACTTCAGATGACATCATATCCACTCTATCACACCAAACCACAGAATTTATGTTGCCACATCCACTTCAGGCCTGACATCACACCCACTCTACCAGGCATTGCCCCCACTGTTTCTTTGCCATCACAACCTCTCCACTGATATCACGCCCACTCTTTGCATGACATCACACCCGGCATATGTATAGCAACTTTTGCACCATGCAAGACATCACATGCTCAGTTTATGACATCAAACCACCGTTTCTGGGACATCACACTCACTCTGTTTGACATCGTATCCACTCTATCTGGGTCATGACATCCACTGTATTGAGGATAACACACCAAATGTATTTATGAGATCTCATGCGCTATGTAAGACGACATCATATCCGTTGTATACAACATCACATTCACTATATTTTTTAACATCACAGCCACTGTTTCTGTGTCACACCACACCCACACTTTTCGATGATATCACACCCTTTGTATGTATGACCTCACACCCACTGCATGTATACAATCATATACACTCTATAGGGCATCAAATTCACATTTTATGACATCACAGATTATTTATGACATCACATGCACTGCACTCATGACGTCACTCCCACTATATCTGTCATTGAATACACCCTATTGATGACCTCTGACCAAATGTTTGTATGACATCACACCCACACTTTATGTATGACATATTATGCACTATAGATATGGTCACATCCATTCTTTATAAACTCACACCATTGTAGTCATCACATTACATCCAGTGCATTCATGACATCACACACACTGTACATGACCACACACACAAGACAACACAAACGTTATATCTGTCATCTCACCCACTATATCTGACACTACCTACACCGTATCTGTGTCATCAGACCCAGTGTATCAATTATACCACACACACACTCTCTGAATGACATCACACACACTCTATGTACGACATCATATTCAGTATGCATGACATCACATGAGCTCTTTATGACATCAGACAACTAAATGAATGACATCACACCCAGTACATTTATGACATCATATCCAATATACATGATATCACTCATACTGCTTTCATGACACACCACACCATCTATACCTGTCATCTCACCCACTATATTCGACATCACAGCCACTGTATCTGTGTCATCACACACTCTGTATCGATGACATCACAGGTATGGAAACCATCACACTTGGCATACATATGACATCATACACACTCTACATGACATCACATTCCCACTTCATGACATCAATCCTCAGCTTTCACGACATCACAGCCACTGCATTCATGACATCAGATCTCCTATATGTGACATCATATCCACGGTTTATGACATCTCATCCCCTATACCTCTGACATCACAGCCACTTTATCTGTAACGTCACACCCACTGGGTTTGTGAATCCATATCCAGTATACTTGACATGAAACACACTGTGTTGAGACGATACAAACAGTATATCTGACATCACACCCTCGGTATCTGTATTTGTGCGATCACACCCTCTGTATCATTGATATAACACAAACTGTATGTATTATATCACACATACGATAGACATGGCACACTATGCACTATATACGACATCACACACAGGCTTTATGACATCACAACACTCTGTTCATCACATCAAAGCTACTCTGTCTCACATCACAGCCATTATATCTGACAGCACATCCACAGTATGTGTGTCATCACACCGAGATTATCGATGATATAAGCCCCATTGTTTGTATGATGTCACAGCCACACAATATGTATGACATCAACTGAACTACATATGACATCACATTCACTCTGTATGACGTCACACCCCTCTATGACATCACACCCTCTGTATTCATGTCATCACACACAGTATATCTGACATCGCATCCACTGTAGATGCGTCATTACTTACAGTGTATTGATTATACCGCACCTGCAATATGTTTGACATCAAACCCACTATATGTATGACATCATATGAATTCTATGTGACATCACACCCACACCCTACTATGTTTTTGACATCATACTCAGTATATATGACATCTCACATGGTGTATGAATGACAACACAATCACTGTATCCGACATCACACCCGATATATCGGTGTAATCACGCTCACTTGAAAGATTATATTACACACCCTATGTACTTGTGAAATCACACCCACTGCATGTATGACACTATAGGCACTTTATATGACATTAAATCCACTCTTGATGTCATCATACCATTGTCTGTTTGTCATGGACCCCACTATGTTTATGACATCATATCCACTGTATATGATCTCATCCACTCTGTGTGTATGACTACACAATCTCTATATCTGTCTTGAAACCTGTTATAACTGCCATCACATCCACTGTATATGTCATCAAACCCACTTTGTCGAGGATATCACACCAAGTAGGTAAGAGTTCACAGGTGGCATATGTGCGCCATCATATGCACTACACATGACATCATTTCCACACTTTATGACAACAATCCTTAGTATTTATGACATCACATGCACTATATATGATATGACATGTCATCTACTCTGTGTATGATATCACATTCACTATATATGTGACATCACACAATGACTCTGTCTATGACATCACACACTCTATGTTTATGACATATTCACTTAATATGGCTTCACACACAGTGTATAACAACACAACCATTGTGAAACTTCACAGCCACTATGTCTGACATCACACGCATTGTATCTGTGTCAACACACGCAATGTACCAATTTTATCTAACCCAGTGTATGTATGACATCACAGCCACTATATGTATGACATCATATGTACTACATATGACATCACATCCACTCTTTATGACCTCACACCACTTTATTTATGACATCAAGTCCACTATACTAGACATCACGTCCACTATATCTGACCTTAAATCCACTGTATCTGTGTTTTCACACCCACTCTACCAATGATATCGCAGCCACTCTATGTATCATATCACAGCCAGTATACGTGTGACTTCCTATCCACTCTATTTATGACATCATATCCACAATGTATGACATCACAACCCTGTGTGTTGTTGATACCACACTCGGCATATATATGACATAATTTGCACTTCAGATGACATCATATCCACTCTATCACACCAAACCACAGAATTTATGTTGCCACATCCACTTCAGGCCTGACATCACACCCACTGTACCAGGCATTGCCCCCACTGTTTCTTTGCCATCACAAAACTCTCTCCCTGATATCACGCCCACTCTTTGCATGACATCACACCCGGCATATGTATAGCAACTTTTGCACCATGCAAGACATCACATGCTCAGTTTATGACATCAAACCACCGTTTCTGGGACATCACACCCACTCTGTTTGACATCGTATCCACTCTATCTGGGTCATGACATCCACTGTATTGAGGATATCACACCAAATGTATTTATGAGATCTCATGCGCTATGTAAGACGACATCATATCCGTTGTATACAACATCACATTCACTATATTTTTAACATCACAGCCACTGTTTCTGTGTCACCACACCCACTCTTTCGATGAAATCACACCCTTTGTATGTATGACCTCACACCCACTGCATGTATACCATCATATACACTCTATAGGGCATCAAATTCACATTTTATGACATCACTGATTATTTATGACATCACATGCACTGCACTCATGACGTCACTCCCACTATATCTGTCATTGAATCCACCCCCTATTGATGACCTCTGACCAAATGTTTGTATGACATCACACCCACTTTATGTATGACATATTATGCACTATAGATATGGTCACATCCATTCTTTATAAACTCACACCATTGTAGTCATCACATTACATCCAGTGCATTCATGACATCACACACACTGTACATGACCACACACACAAGACAACACAAACGTTATATCTGTCATCTCACCCACTATATCTGACACTACCTACACCGTATCTGTGTCATCAGACCCAGTGTATCAATTATACCACACACACTCTCTGAATGACATCACACACACTCTATGTACGACATCATATTCAGTATGCATGACATCACATGAGCTCTTTATGACATCAGACAACTAAATGAATGACATCACACCCAGTACATTTATGACATCATATCCAATATACATGATATCACTCATACTGCTTTCATGACACCACACCATCTATACCTGTCATCTCACCCACTATATTCGACATCACAGCCACTGTATCTGTGTCATCACACACTCTGTATCGATGACATCACAGGTATGGAAACCATCACACTTGGCATACATATGACATCATACACACTCTACATGACATCACATTCCCACTTCATGACATCAATCCTCAGCTTTTACGACATCACAGCCACTGCATTCATGACATCAGATCTCCTATATGTGACATCATATCCACGGTTTATGACATCTCATCCCCTATACCTCTGACATCACAGCCACTTTATCTGTAACGTCACACCCACTGGGTTTGTGAATCCATATCCAGTATACTTGACATGAAACACACTGTGTTGAGACGATACAAACAGTATATCTGACATCACACCCTCGGTATCTGTATTTGTGCGATCACACCCTCTGTATCATTGATATAACACAAACTGTATGTATTATATCACACATACTATAGACATGGCACGCTATGCACTATATACGACATCACACACAGGCTTTATGACATCACAACACTCTGTTCATCACATCATCAAGCTACTCTGTCTCACATCACAGCCATTATATCTGACAGCACATCCACAGTATGTGTGTCATCACACCGAGATTATCGATGATATAAGCCCCATTGTTTGTATGATGTCACAGCCACAATATGTATGACATCAACTGAACTACATATGACATCACATTCACTCTGTATGACGTCACACCCCTCTATGACATCACACCCTCTGTATTCATGTCATCACACACAGTATATCTGACATCGCATCCACTGTAGATGCGTCATTACTTACAGTGTATTGATTATACCGCACCTGCAATATGTTTGACATCAAACCCACTATATGTATGACATCATATGAATTCTATGTGACATCACACCCACACGTTATGACATCACAAGTCTGTATTCATTACATCACGTCCTCTATATTCATAACATCACATCTACTGTTTATGACATCACATATGCTATACTTGTGACATCACAGCCACTGTAACTCTGACAAGACACCTACTATGTTTTTTTGACATCATACTCAGTATATATGACATCTCACATGGTGTATGAATGACAACACAATCACTGTATCCGACATCACACCCGATATATCGGTGTAATCACGCTCACTTGAAAGATTATATTACACCCTATGTACTTGTGAAATCACACCCACTGCATGTATGACACTATAGGCACTTTATATGACATTAAATCCACTCTTGATGTCATCATACCATTGTCTGTTTGTCATGGACCCCACTATGTTTATGACATCATATCCACTGTATATGATCTCATCCACTCTGTGTGTATGACTACACAATCTCTATATCTGTCTTGAAACCTGTTATAACTGCCATCACATCCACTGTATATGTCATCAAACCCACTTTGTCGAGGATATCACACCAAGTAGGTAAGAGTTCACAGGTGGCATATGTGCGCCATCATATGCACTACACATGACATCATTTCCACACTTTATGACAACAATCCTTAGTATTTATGACATCACATGCACTATATATGATATGACATGTCATCTACTCTGTATGATATCACATTCACTATATATGTGACATCACACAATGACTCTGTCTATGACATCACACACTCTATGTTTTTGACATATTCACTTAATATGGCTTCACACACAGTGTTATAACAACACAACCATTGTGTAACTTCACAGCCACTATGTCTGACATCACACGCATTGTATCTGTGTCAACACACGCAATGTACCAATTTTATCTAACCCAGTGTATGTATGACATCACAGCCACTATATGTATGACATCATATGTACTACATATGACATCACATCCACTCTTTATGACCTCACACCACTTTATTTATGACATCAAGTCCACTATACTAGACATCACGTCCACTATATCTGACCTTAAATCCACTGTATCTGTGTTTTCACACCCACTCTACCAATGATATCGCAGCCACTCTATGTATCATATCACAGCCAGTATACGTGTGACTTCCTATCCACTCTATTTATGACATCATATCCACAATGTATGACATCACAACCCTGTGTGTTGTTGATACCACACTCGGCATATATATGACATAATTTGCACTTCAGATGACATCATATCCACTCTATCACACACACAAACCACAGAATTTATGTTGCCACATCCACTTCAGGCCTGACATCACACCCACTGTACCAGGCATTGCCCCCACTGTTTCTTTGCCATCACAACCTCTCCACTGATATCACGCCCACTCTTTGCATGACATCACACCCGGCATATGTATAGCAACTTTTGCACCATGCAAGACATCACATGCTCAGTTTATGACATCAAACCACCGTTTCTGGGACATCACACCCACTCTGTTTGACATCGTATCCACTCTATCTGGGTCATGACATCCACTGTATTGAGGATATCACACCAAATGTATTTATGAGATCTCATGCGCTATGTAAGACGACATCATATCCGTTGTATACAACATCACATTCACTATATTTTTAACATCACAGCCACTGTTTCTGTGTCACCACACCCACTCTTTCGATGAAATCACACCCTTAGTATGTATGACCTCACACCCACTGCATGTATACCATCATATACACTCTATAGGGCATCAAATTCACATTTTATGACATCACTGATTATTTATGACATCACATGCACTGCACTCATGACGTCACTCCCACTATATCTGTCATTGAATCCACCCTATTGATGACCTCTGACCAAATGTTTGTATGACATCACACCCACTTTATGTATGACATATTATGCACTATAGATATGGTCACATCCATTCTTTATAAACTCACACCATTGTAGTCATCACATTACATCCAGTGCATTCATGACATCACACACACTGTACATGACCACACACACAAGACAACACAAACGTTATATCTGTCATCTCACCCACTATATCTGACACTACCTACACCGTATCTGTGTCATCAGACCCAGTGTATCAATTATACCACACACACTCTCTGAATGACATCACACACACACTCTATGTACGACGACATCATATTCAGTATGCATGACATCACATGAGCTCTTTATGACATCAGACAACTAAATGAATGACATCACACCCAGTACATTTATGACATCATATCCAATATACATGATATCACTCATACTGCTTTCATGACACCACACCATCTATACCTGTCATCTCACACACTATATTCGACATCACAGCCACTGTATCTGTGTCATCACACACTCTGTATCGATGACATCACAGGTATGGAAACCATCACACTTGGCATACATATGACATCATACACACTCTACATGACATCACATTCCCACTTCATGACATCAATCCTCAGCTTTTACGACATCACAGCCACTGCATTCATGACATCAGATCTCCTATATGTGACATCATATCCACGGTTTATGACATCTCATCCCCTATACCTCTGACATCACAGCCACTTTATCTGTAACGTCACACCCACTGGGTTTGTGAATCCATATCCAGTATACTTGACATGAAACACACTGTGTTGAGACGATACAAACAGTATATCTGACATCACACCCCTCGGTATCTGTATTTGTGCGATCACACCCCTGTATCATTGATATAACACAAACTGTATGTATTATATCACACATACTATAGACATGGCACGCTATGCACTATATACGACATCACACACAGGCTTTATGACATCACAACACTCTGTTCATCACATCAAAGCTACTCTGTCTCACATCACAGCCATTATATCTGACAGCACATCCACAGTATGTGTGTCATCACACCGAGATTATCGATGATATAAGCCCCATTGTTTGTATGATGTCACAGCCACAATATGTATGACATCAACTGAACTACATATGACATCACATTCACTCTGTATGACGTCACACCCCTCTATGACATCACACCCTCTGTATTCATGTCATCACACACAGTATATCTGACATCGCATCCACTGTAGATGCGTCATTACTTACAGTGTATTGATTATACCGCACCTGCAATATGTTTGACATCAAACCCACTATATGTATGACATCATATGAATTCTATGTGACATCACACCCACACGTTATGACATCACAAGTCTGTATTCATTACATCACGTCCTCTATATTCATAACATCACATCTACTGTTTATGACATCACATATGCTATACTTGTGACATCACAGCCACTGTAACTCTGACAAGACACCTACTATGTTTTTTTGACATCATACTCAGTATATATGACATCTCACATGGTGTATGAATGACAACACAATCACTGTATCCGACATCACACCCGATATATCGGTGTAATCACGCTCACTTGAAAGATTATATTACACCCTATGTACTTGTGAAATCACACCCACTGCATGTATGACACTATAGGCACTTTATATGACATTA
>JAJLRB010002735.1:0-13273 GCA_020976825.1 Odocoileus hemionus | reverse complement strand
CATGTTCTTTCTCAGCATCTTCAAAAAGGGAATAAATTTTAGCCTATTGAGCTGTTTCTAGACAGGGTGAAGAGAGGTGAGAGCAGCCCAGGGGATTAGCTTCTAGCCAGGCTTTTCCGGATCACTGAACATTACCTTATAAACAAACATCTGACTGCTAAAAACTCAAAGTCTATTTTCACATTCATTTTATGAATTTCATTCATGTCATTTCTTTCCACTTATTCTTTTTGCAAGGTGAGGATGCACTCTGAATTTGACATTTTCATTCCAGAGAGTAGCTCTAAATGTACTATTAAAATAATGCATGCTTGCTTTTTATGCCTTTCATTTTCAGTTTTGTAAGATTTTGAACAGAGTGATTATTAATACACCTTGGTAACAATAGTTATGTTTGCATATGTGAAAAAGTAAACATTGGAATACAAAAATATTGAAAATTCTTGGAAAGAAAATCTATCTCAATTGTTTTGCCAATGCTGCCTCAATTCAATATGCAGTTTTTTTTTACCTCTGGTTCAGTGAATATTCTAGAACATAAAAATCCTCCAACCAACTTATCCTAGTTAGTAAGGACTTTTTATTTAAGAAAGGTTTAATTACTGCACATTGTTTGTGACTTTTTCCTTTTGTTCATAAGATTGAATTTTTATTTATTCATTACTTAAAACGCTCACAAGTAAAATCCAGGAGTTCATGAATTGAATTATGTAGACATTAAAGAATTAAATTAGATTTAACATATGCACAATCTCCTTAATATCTATGTTCTGTGTCATGCTTGCTGTGTGTCAAACCATGTCTTAAGTTACAGCCAATTATTAACATAACATGCAACTATCAGTGTTATTTTGCTCTTAATAGCGTTAGGGGGAGGGGGAATGGAAAGGAAGGGAAGGGGAGGGGAGGGAATGGGGAGGGGGAAGGAAGGTGAAATATTGGGGAGAAGAGGAAGGAAAGGATAAACGAAGGGCGGGGAGGAGGATGGAGGAAAGGAAGCGGGAGATAATTTTCTGAGTGGGTAGGAGGGAGGATATATTGAGGAGGCGCATTTGCAATTGTCTGTATTTTCAATATGGTATTTCCAGTGCCCGCGGTTGTTGTACACTGTGGCAATGTCTCAGTGTTAAGTTCAATCAAAGGAAAGGAATAATTTATTATAGGTTAAAGTTCACTAAAAATCAATTTAAACAAAAGTTCAAAGAGGTTAAGCACACAGAGAATTACCCACACAATAACCGTTTAGAAAAATAGCGGTACTCTTTTGGCAACAAAAGGACACATGGCAGAAGTAAATCAGTTTGGTCTGTAGGGTGGATATTATAAAAGATGGGAGTTTTTATTCTAGTCTGTATACTATTATAAGTTATATAAATGTTTATTGTTATTTATACAAAGGTTCTTGTATTATTCTAAACACAGGAGGATGAGTAAAAACAAAACTAAAACAAAACTAAAAAGAAAAATACTACATGCTGAGTTTTGTTGGGTGCTTTTAGAATAGGTATTTGAGCTGCCAGGCACACTCCTTGTAGACTTAATTCGATTTTTGGTCCCTAGTTTTTCTCTTGGCCTTATCATGTCATTTTTGAGCCTAAGATGTAACCTTACCTGCTTCGATTGGATGTCAGACCTTGGGTTGGAAGAATTGGTAATTGCAAAACTCTTTGCTGATGAATTAGAAGGAACTTTAGAGTCAATTTTGTTTTATCTTTGTACGCAGTTTCTAACCTTGAAAATTTGCCCATTGTGCGCACAAAGGGCTTCAGCAGGAAATTTTCACTCCTTTTGCAGGTTTTGATTTGCTGGTCTGTGTCAACCTACGGTTATTAATTGGACGGGTTCTCTTAGAGGATAGACAAGATTGTGACTGGTATTTGTTGTAACTAGGAGTGGATGTGCATTAATATCTTGAGTATGTTCTGGGAAAAAGTGTTTAGGCTACTATGAAAAGTTCAAATTTTTTCAAATACATGAGGCCCAACCCCAACACATGTCCTAATTTGAAAGAGTTTTTTTTAATAAGACCTTTGAAAGGGGGCTTCCCTGATGGCCCCCGTACAGTTGGTAAAGAATACTGCCCTGCCAATGTGGGAGACCTTGGGTTTTTGACCCACTGGGCACATCGAGCGAAGATCTTGTCCTATATAAGAGGAGGGCATAGAAACCCACTACAGTATATTCTCACTGGGAAATCCACATGGACAGAGGAGCCCTGGTGGGCTACAGTCCCTAGGGTTTGCAAATGAGTTGGACATGACTAGGCAACTAAGCACAAAGGAGCTTTGAGGGACTTAACCCTGAGCCACAATGGCGATTCATGCGTGAACAGATGAGGTCGTAAGAAAGTCATACTGTGGGGATAGGAAATTAAGCTTGTGAGGAAAATACTTCAGGGGGTCATTATGAGTGGGGACAAAGGAAGGAGCCATTGGAGACTCGGTTACGTTAGACGGATCAGCATGGTCTTTCCCAGGAGATTGCTGCCTCTCTTTCCAAGTGTTGATGGTAATGGCAAGGTGAGCTCTGTGGAATGGATAAGGGCTTCCAAAATATCTGCTTTGAGAAGCCCCCTTGAAAGTAGGTGGCTCACCACTAGAGCAAGAAGAATCAAGAGGATAAATTGAGGTCCTGGGGAGGGCCTGGGAGAGCTCGGCTACAGTGCTGGCAGCGACTAAAATTAACTCAATATTTCAGCTTGTGTTGGTGATTGCAAAAGAACAAGTAATGCAAATGAAAATTAAATGAGAATTGCTTCCTTATACTGACTACTTGTTTTTTAGTGTAGGCAAATTAAATATCAAAAAAGATGTGGATGGATCTGATCGCTCTTTTTAAAAAACCTTTTTATTGGGAGTATAGTTGCTTTACAATGTTGTGTTAGTTTCTGCTACAACAGCAAAGGGAGTCAGCTATATCCACTCTTTTTTTCAACTTCCTTCACATGTAGGTCACCACAGAGCATTGAGGAGAGTGCCCCGTGCCCCAACAGTAGGTTCCCATTAGTCTTCCACTCTGTGCCTAGTAGTAGCGAGAGGAAAGAGCCAGAAACCGTTACAAGATCAACCGTAAGCAGTAAGTTAAACACTGTAGTCATGGACGTGCATATTGTATTTCTGAAGCTAAATATATACATTTGACTCTGACAGGGAAACTGGGTCCTATGTTGGGTTGTATTACAATGGAACCTGTTTTAAAAATGTGATACAGTTTTCTTCTTCAGCATCAGCTGGGGATGATCTTGGAGCATGAAGGTTATCAGAGAGGAAGAACCTTCTCTAGCAATTATCCTCTGGGGTCAGCTCTACAAGTTGCTCCCGCATAATAGCCTTTCCCTTCATCCTGTTCTAACTCATCTCGTTCATTAATAGCTCCAGACTTTATTCCCTGCAGCTCTCATGAGAAGAGCATCTGTGGACTGATGGTAAGGCAGGGGTGGTATATGTTGGGAAGCCTCTGTCTTTATACAGGATTTACTTTTAGACCTTGGGGAAGTCTGTTGTTCACAGCCATCTGAGTGGTATCTCGTTGGTTGAGTTTATTCAAATATAGTTTTCCTGCTATTTATGACAGACTGATTTGGTTTTCTGTTTATTTGCTTACTATTATTTTCCATTACAGCCTCTGAAGAATTGTGTCTTTACTAACACTCTGGAATTGTATTTACTCCTAAACAAATTAAACAAGTGTAAAACTATTTGTGGTCAAAATTCTTTTATCCTTAAAGGTCAGCTCAAATTGTGCTTTTCCTCTTGGTGGGTGGTTTTTTTCTAAATTTCTCTGTTTTAGAGTCAGAAGTGTCTTCTTTATTTTGTATGATCCTTTGAGCACATTGCCTCACTTAAAAAAACAACAACATCTTTTTCTGTTAAATGGCATTTGATCTGGCTGGGGAAAGTACATCCCAAGTCTTTTAAAGAACAATCTAATCCTGGTTTCCTTTTAAAAAAAAATGTGTGGAAACTCAGCTCCTAGATCAATGCCTTATATATAATCGTATAATCGATGTTTAATTTGTTTTGCAAGAAGAAGGAATGTTTTGGTGGATTGGTCATTAGAGAATGTGTTTTGAGGGGAGGGTAGAGGGTGATAGTTCAGAAATAGTGCTCTGAAATCAGAAAATACCATGGTTTAGGTCTCATGATTTATATTCTGCTATTTATTAGATTTATCTCCTTGGACAAATTGGTTTTTACTGTATGAAAATTTCAGAAAAGTTCATCCACAAAATAGAATAGAAGCGTGATATATACTTTCAAAATTCTCATTAGAATTAAAAATCAGGTAATATATTCAATTTAACCCTATTCACTAATAGGCATTCAACAGAGAACTAGTTGTTATTATTAACTTTAATTATGATCATTAACCCACTAGTTTTATTTTCCATAAAGATATACAAGAAAAGGGTATGCTTAGGAAGTATGCATTAAACAGGCCAGAAGAACTAACAACAATGGCAAGTAGCAAGTATCCTTATAGTGAGGCCAATCCTTTTGTAGGGTGCCCCAGATAGAAGAGTGTGCATGCAACTCTAGTAACTTAAAAGAAACACAATATTATCTGGTTTTGAAAAGTATAAAGATGTTAACAATTGGACATAGAAACCTTTGGAATAAAATATTGTCTTAGCTAATCATTAAGAAAAATCTTTGATGATTTCAATAGCTCTTAACATGCAAATAATTCTATTTCCAAATATTTGGTGACCAGGAGAGAATTATGCTCTTCCTGTTTTGTCATTTAGGGGTCCACTAGGAATGCTAGTTATTGATGACAAGTGGTTTCTGTGGAGAGACTTTTAAAGGCTTCTCTCTTGCTTGAATCTTGGCCTTTCACAAGTGATGCCAACAGCAGTCTCCTTTTACTGGGATTTGGGGATTCTTGCCCTCAATACTATCAACAAAAAATTACATTCATCTAACTCCATTGCTTCAAATGTAACCAGTTTTTATGCTGAAACTCATGGAAAAATAAATTCATAAAAGAACAAATATGAAAAAACAAAGTCCTCTTAGATTCACTAATAAATCTTTCTGGATAAAATGGCAAGACACTTCTTGAAACAATAAACAGATGTATAATTCAACTGCTTCTCTGGTGATCAAATATACCTGTATAATAAAAGACTAGAAAATGTCTTGCTTATTTTACTAAAGATCTTACTTGAAGGAATGACTTAAAAGGCATAACTGATCTTCTACGTTGCAATTTCAGTCTAACAATGTGCTGAAAGTATTAAGTGTGATGATGAATCTTATATACATTTTGTGTCACAGTTCCTTAAACTTAAATTTTTATCAGGAAAGCTCATTGTGCGAGCAAGCTTTCTGTTATTCAAGTGAATTTCTATAAACTGGGTATCAGGATGCAGAGAAATATGGCACTATCTTTAATGATTCAAATTTCTCTTGAAATACTTAAAAAATTGTTGAGTGTCTTGTGTATGAAGCACATATAAGTGTTTGAAATGACTCAGTTTTGATGGCCAATTTTTTTTATCCATTGATTTTCACCCACCTCTGTCATCCATCCATCCTACAAAAAGGCCCTTGAGACATCTGTTACAATAGTCTGCTGGAGAGATGGTCGACATTAAAGAGCAATTACCAGAATGACCAAGAGGTCATTTGGGAGCACAAGTGAAGGAAAGTCTAGTGCAGAATAAGGAATCAGAGATGGCTTTGGAAGGGTAATGCCTTGTGTTAGAACTTGAAGAATGAGGAAGATTATTTTTTTTCCTGGTGATCTAGGCAGGGAAATATAGAATGTTTGCATTAGCAGCATTTTTAAGAAATATTAGGAAGTCAACCATCCTGCAGCTTCTCTCTGTATGTCCCTTGTCTTAAGAGAGAATATTAAAAACTAATTTTTTCTTGTCTTAAGATCATTTATACAGTGATTTCTATTATGCCAAGCACTGTTTCTAAATTTTTCATATGAGTCCATTTAATCTCAAATTTATAAGGTAGCGGTACTATCATGATTCCCTTTTTCAAGAGGAGAAAATCAGTTATAGAAGTTAGATAGTTTGCCAGCTAACACAGTTGGTCCACAGTGGAAGTGGGATTCCATTGGGTTGCGAGAGTTTAAACTCCTTACCTCCTGCACTCTACTTGTAATAAAGCAGGGAATGATGGGCACCCCAAGAAGAAGTCCACAGTCCTAATTCCCTTCCAATCTATGAAAATATTTACCATCATTGTAATGCAACAGACTTCAACAGATATAATTATTGGATTTTGAAATGAAGTGATAACCCTGGATTATATGAAGTGGGCCTGCTAACAAGTGTGCCTTAAGTGGTGAGGAGGGAAGCTGAAAAGTTAGAGGTATGTGGAGGAGGAAGTAGATCAGGGCGGTCAGGAAAAACTAAAAATGGCTATGTCTGAAAGACAACATTAGATATAAGAAAAACTCAAGTGTGCTTCTAGAAGCTGGAAATTTATTCCTTGTATAAATCCTCTCCTTGGAGCCTCGCGTGAAAGAACCAGTGTTGTCAACAACCCTCAATCTTAGACCAGTGAAGCCCCATGTTTGGTACTTCTCCCCCCAGAACTGTAAGATGAATAAATTTGTGTTGTTTACCACTAAGTTCTGTGAATAATTTTGGTTATAGCAGGATGATGAAAAATAATTATAACTTCTATTAATAATAGCTTCTTTCCACTTTCATACCAAATAAACTACTCTTTATTTTTTAATTATCCTCACATTCAGTTGTCCCCTAAAGGGAAGTATCTGAGTGATACTTGAGTATTGGTTATTATTTCTGTAGGAGGCCAAGATTATTTGCCCAGGCCATTCTTAAAAACCTTTGTCTACCCTATGTATTCCCTGCTTATGGCCTGGGCTTGTAATCTCTGGGTCCATTCATCCAGGGACCACAAGAGAGTCCACCTTGTGTTCACAAGGATTCACTCGTGTGCTCAGTGACAAGGAGGGCATGGAAAGGTCAGCTGGAGCATCACAGGTTTTCGTCTGTTGTAGCATGGTTATTATTGATTTGCTAAATAATGAATTGTCCAGCTTGAATGCAACCCCAATCTCTGCATATTGTATGCACTGATCTCACATGTTGCACGATTATAAACTACAGTACATGTCCTGTGTCATCTGACTACAGCTTGCTTTATTAGCTGTTGAGTAGTTAAATGAGGTTACATAATAACAGGTGATTTTTTAATTGTTTGTGACAGTTTTGAACTTCATTCTGCTGAAGTCTAATTAGGTTTGAAAAGCATACTCTTGACTCTTGGTCTAGTGGTTGCGATCACAGACTCGGTGTGTTGTATTTTTTCTGGGTTGAATATGGCTCCCATGTCCTGGAATGTTTACTAATCTCTTCTTCTCTCCATTTTCCCCATATCACAAATAATAGGTTGGTAAAAGTACCTATCTCACAGGGTTATGATTAAAAGACTTAAGATTAGTCTTAATACATATAAAGTAATTCAGTCAGTGCGCTAAAATACAGGCATACTTCATTTGATTGTTGTTTTTATTGAGACTTTCACATATACTATGTTTTGTTACTAGATTGAAGGTTTGTGGGACAGTACTTGCATTAAGCAAGTCCCTTATTGGTGTCATTTTTCGATAACATGGCATTTGCTCATCTTTGTGTGTCTCTGTGTCCATATTTTGGTAATTCTCTACCACGAGTTTCAAAACTTTCTCATTATTATTATATTTGCTTTGGTGATCCTGTGATAAGTGATTTTTCGATGTTACTATTGTAAGAAAAAATTACAACCCACTGAAGGCACAGATGATTGGCTAGTACTTCTTATTCTTATTTTTCTTTTTTTTAGCTTATCAAAGCATTGTTAAAATTCAAGGTTTGTGCACACTTCACACAAAATGATGGATTATTGCACCCTAGTGTAAACATGAATTTTATATGCACTGGGAAACCAAAAATTTGTGTGACCCTACTTTATTGCCAATATTCACTTGATTATGGTAATCCGGAACTGAACCCCTGCTAATATCTCTTAAGGGTCTGCCTAGACCCGGTGCTGAGAAAATAGTAGCTATTATTATTACTGAACATTTAAAAAGCACCGTGGGAAAGAAATTTTGGCCCCTGTTGAACTTATTTTCATATACTGTAGAGCCGTACTGATGTTTGTACTGGATTGAACTCTTTGTTTCCTACTACATGTTTTTGCGGTATGTTGGAAGCATGCTCAATGTTATAAATGTCAAAGTTCAGGTAAAAATGGCACATGGGCAGATTGTGCATTATGGACTGGGAACACTACATTGATGCCCGGTTTGCCCCCAGATGGCTGACTCAGAGTGCCAGTGTTTAGAACTGCACAGCTCTATAATTAAGCAGCAGTGCCTTGACAATGTTTTCTAGTCTGTCTTTGGAATTTTAAATCTTGAATTTGGATGGTTTAATGAGATAGTATTTCCCAGAGAGGGTAGGATCCTAGATGGCAGAGTAAAACGATCCTGAGTTCACCTTCTCTCCCCCACACATTACCCAGACCATAATTACCTGCAAACAAATCTCTCTCTGACTTGAACACTAGCTTAACGGCTTCTTGCTGCAATTAAAGGATATAAAGACAAAAACCACATTGAGATGTGTAGGAGGGGCAGACCAGGAGTTTGGTCAGTACAACACACTCCATGCACAGATGTCTCACAAGCAGTGGCTGATATTACAGACGTTGGAGGTCTTCTCCAAGGGGCAAGGGAGTTCAAGACCCACACTGAGTACCACCCCAGCCCTGGGAACCAGCTTTAGAAAGTTGAGCCCCTCTAACTGGACTTTGCAAACAAACAAGGCTTATGGAAGAGAGTCAGAGGGGTAAGGGGAAATTGAGAACTCTACTCTTACGGGCTCATGATACAAACTCACTTGTCTCTAGCGTCCCAGCTCAGAGGCAGCAGAATGGAAAAAATACCATCTAGCATCCCACTGTCCCACACCGCTCTTGCTCTACTCTTCCGTCAAGGTGCACCCCTCGTGTGCCCCAGAAAAGTCTGACACCATGAACGGGCTCCAGCTCCAGTCCTCTCGTCAAAACACTGGCATGTGCATCCCACAAGGAGCACCAGCGACAAGTGCCATGGCCTCAGACTGGGAGAGGCAAATGTATTTGCCTCATTCACAAGACAAACAGAAAGTCCATCAAGATTAAAAGACAGAAGAAATTTGTCCAAAGAAAGATCAATAAAACGCCAGGAAAAACCTCAATACAATGGTGATAAGTACTTATCTGATAAGTTTAAAAAGCGATGGTCATGTCTTATGCTCTGGTGAACCTCAATTTGAGAGAACAATGGAGGTAACCATGAGAACACAACTAAGAGAAAAATTTAAAAAAGAACCATCAGAGCAACACATGCAATAAATGAGAATGGAAAATTTTTTTTTTTATTACACAAGAAGGGAGTCAGCAGCAGATCGGTGGGCCTTCAGTTCACTACATATAAATGACTGAACGTCAAGGCATAAACAAATGACTGGGCAATGATGAACTGGAAACAAGCAATAATCCAACTGAGTATGGACCACCAGATGAATGGGTGCAGAAATTAGGGCCAGTGAAGTGGCTTTTGAGTTTGTAGAGGAAGCTGTGAGCTTCCATGTGGACATGGTTTCTCTGTTCTGGGTGGCCTCCCCCTAATTCTACCTATAACAGTATCATGTTATGTTGTTGCTGAATTGATTTAAAAACTAATCCTGATGAAAATAGAATTTCAACAGTTCATAAAGTGTAAGCAGAGCTGAGACCGTTTTTCCTGGTGGGAACGACTAGACTGTAAGTAAGGTTTTCAATGAGGGGGGACAAAAGTGGTTTTTTGCGGTAAAGGAGCAGATAAAGAAGAGCAAAGAGAAAAATGCTTTGTGGTAAAAATTTAGAAATACTGCTTCATAATGAAGCTTAAAATGGTGACTATTTGCTTGTGGGAAATGCATTTTTACTTAAATGCAAAAAACAATGATCTGAAATACATATTGTCTTTTAAAAGTTTGGCATATACTGTTAATGTCTGTGTCACTGAGTTTGCTAAGGAATATTGTCTTCTTCAAGATTTTATCGTTGCCTACCTGATTCTAAATTCCTTCAGCATTTGGTGACGCTAGCTAGATTGTTTTCATCCTGCTTAAAATTTTCCCTGGGTGTTTTTTGTTAAGTGGTTTTATCAATGCACCAGAGTTTAAAGATCAGAGGAGGAAAAATGGAAAGGCCCACTCATTCATTCATTCAATTATTTAGTAAATATTTCTCAGGATGCCCAACACTCGATTGCTCTGGACTGACGATAATGGCAGTTACTACAGACAGATTCACAGACTGAAATTTTGGATTGCCTCTGAAATTTACTAAACATCTAGAAGGGTGATACATCTAATTAAGAATTTGGGCTATACTCTAGTTCAGAACAAATGAAGCTTAGTAGGGGAACACTATCTTCTTACAACTTAAGTAAGAGATTCTACATAGGTACCGTACAAATGGTAGTAAGTTAGCGTCTGTTGTTTGATGTGTAAGAAGTGATGTGAATTTTAAAAGAAATTTTAGAATTCACAAAGCCTAGAAAAATAATGTTTAATGATCCATTTGTAAAGATAAATAATTTGGCAAATACCATAATATAAAGCATATTTGCAATGAATCAAGTGTATACCTCCTTATTTCTGAGTTAAACGGAAAATACAACGTACTTGACATATGATTTATAAAAAAGCTTATACGAATTCTTATAATGTGGAGGACACATCATTTAATCTTGTTTTTTCTTTTTTTAGTAAGATCTGGTATTCTTACCCCATTAGAACTTAGCATAAACAGGGACCATGAAAAAATATTTTCTTCCTGCTGGCAAACAAAACCAGAGATGGAACATATTGTGCTCCTGCAGATTCAGAGGAGACACAGATAATAAGCACATTTGCAATCACCTAATAGCAAGCCTGAAATTACCCCTGTTCCTATTAGGCTAAAATATAATGAGGAGTGGTAGGTGACACAGGGTCACACTCCCACAGTCACCATGAGAAAATGATATCTCCGGTTAAAATAATGAGAAGAGAGAAAAGAAAAGACTCTTCTTTATGAGATATGTCTTTTTTTAAAGAAAAATGTCTTTTTCTTTCACATAATGAGAAAAGACAGAGAATGACTTATTTTTCTTAAATTTGCCACTGCAACTACTTCCGGGCAATACAAATACAACTTCTCTCACCTATACTCAAATCCTTTAGAGCCTCTGGGAAAAGTCTAAGGCATTTAAAATGGATTTTATTCTTCTCTTTTTAATTTTTCTGTCTCATTTCTGCATATGCAGTGGTAAAATAAGCAAACAAATTAAAGAATAAAACAAAACTGGTTGAATTTGGGAAAACAGCACATTATTTTGTAACCAAGCTAACAAATGGATAAAAAAATCATGTATTAAAAAAATCATGTATTAATTGCTTGAATTCAATCCTTTGGGCAGATTTTAGAGTCATTTTTGTGTAAAAACAATTATGCATATTGGATCACTAATCGAGCAACAAAAATGTCAAAAAATTCTAAGAAATATCTAAAAACCAATTTCCCGTGATCCAAAAGTTTATGTTTACTTGAAAAAATAAAAAAAGAGAAAGTCAAGGAATTCCACTGCATCTCAGAGCAGTGAACATTTTGAGTATATTCAGGATATTTTTTGTATTTCCATCCATTTTGAATTGGAAGACATGGAAGTAGAGGCAAATCTGCAGCACAGTCATGGCCATGATACTGAACCTTAAGGCTGTGTTTCTTCAAAGTCAGGAATGTCATCCAGGCTGAAGCTGACATTGATTCATATCCTTGAGATTTTCTGTTTGCCTCTTTAATTTGGGGTCTGTGTTATGGTCTAAATGTGTTCCCTTCAAATTCTTTGTTGAAGCCTTAAACCCCAATGCAGTATTTGAGTAGAGCTTGTGGGGGAGGTGAAAAATTAATATGAGGTCATAGGATGTGTTAACATTGGGGATAATGCCTTAAAAAAAGGGGAGAACCCCAAGGCTTGCTCTCTCTGATATGAGGACACATTAAGGGGGTTCGTCTTTTTTTTTTTTTTTTTTTTTTAATTTTTTACTTTTATTTTTTATTGAAGTATTTGATTCACAATGTTGTTTTTTTTTTTTTAAATTTATTTATTTTTATTTGTTGGGGCTAATTTCTTACAACATTTTCAGGGGTTTTTGTCTAATTGAAATGAATTAGCCCCTGGGGTTTAATGTATTCCCCCCTCCCCGGGCCCCCTCCCCCCCTCCCCTCCACCCCCTCCTTGGGGTTTCCCCCGTGCACCGGCCCGGGCACTTGTCTCAAGCTCCAACCCGGGGTGGTGACTGCTTACCCTGATTACATGTTTCGATGTGTTCCTTTTAAACATCCCCCCCCGCTTCTCCCCCAGGTCCACAATCTGTTCTTAATTGACCTCTTTTTTCTTTTTTTGATATAAAGGGTTTTCGTTACCATCTTTCTAGATTTCCTATTTTATGTGTTAGTATACGTAATGGGCTTTATCTTTCTGGTTACTTCGCTTGTAAATGGGGTTCCCTTTCACCCCTCTCATTGACGATTCAATGAAATTCTTTTGATGGTGAGTAAAATTTTTCCCTGGGGTTAGTACCACGCCTCCTCATCCATTCGTCTGCTGTGGGGATTAGGTTGCTTCCATGTCCTGGTGAGTAACAGGCTGCGATGAAATGGGGTGCATGTTCTTTTGGATCGGTTTCCTCAGGTGTATGCCTAGAAGTGGGTTTCTGGGTCTATGGGGATCTTTTTTCCAGCTTTTTAAGAATCTCCACACTGTTTTTCCATGTGGCTGTACTAATTTGATTCCACCAAAAAATGAAGAGGGTTCCCTTTTCTCCCACCCTCTCCAGCATTTTTTGCTTGTAGACTTTTGGAAAGCAGCCTCCCGATGGTGTATAAGGTACCTTTGTGGTTTTGATTTGCATTTCCTTTATAATGGTGTGTTTAGCATCTTTTCAGTGTTTTTTTTGATCCCCTATGTCTTCCTTGGGGAAAATGTCTGTTGGTTTTTTGGCCCCTTTTTTTTTGGGGCTTTATTTTTCTGGAGTTGAGTGGAGGGTTGTTGTATATATTTGAATTAAACCTTTTTCTGTTTCTTCATTTGTATTTTTTTCTCCCCTCGAGGGGTGTCTTTTCCCTATTATGTTTTTTTGTGCAAAGCTTTTAAAATTTATAGGTCCCCTTTTTTTATTTTTGCTTTTGTTTTTAAAATTTTTGGGTGTGGTCATAGAGGATCC
>JAJLRB010002734.1:0-13277 GCA_020976825.1 Odocoileus hemionus | reverse complement strand
TTTTTGGAAAATGAGGGGACCAATATCATGATCTTCGGTTTTTAAGTCGAGTTGCAAGCCAGTTTTTTTTAATCTTATTATAATGACTTCTGTTTTTTTTAACTATTTTTTTAATTCACTATTATTTTTTATTAATGTATGTGAGGACCTAAATTACTTTACAATCAGCATCTGTACAAGATCGGTTTTTGGTCTTCGTCATACTTTGACATTGAACTTAGCCACTGGACCTCTTCTACTCATGTTATTCCCCATCCAGATCCCCGCTCTTCCACCATGACTCCTACTCCATTCCCAATCACTCCTGGGATCCTTCTTTCCATAGTGCACTCTAGGCACCTGACAGCACTTTGCTTGTAAACTCAATGGCACACCAAACCTCGCCAGGCTAGGTGATCTGAGTTTTTTCTACACCTTGATCAATGTATACCATGTTTCGATGCAGCTTTTACCTCTCTCTTTATATTTATTTTCCTATGAAACTATCCTACAACACAACAAAACCACTCGCCATTCTCCCAGCACGCCTACTCCACTAAGTAGTCGACATAGCTTCTATATACATAATGCTGTACCTCTTTTTCTGCTGTCTGACCATTGATAGGGTCTATCATTATCCCATCTTCTTATTAACTTTCTCAATTATATATGTGTTAGTCATTACATGCTAATTGCTTTCCGTCTGTTCCCTTATTAACCTTTCTGAAGTTTACTTTCACTCTGGTATATAATGTGGCCTCTTCCAATATTCATCTTCATACTCATTAGAACTGATTCCAGATTATGAATTCTTTCTATAATGAGATTCCTGAGCTTAATATTCCATCCGGGCTGTTATTATGCTAACCACACGCTTTCCCTACACTCTCCAATTCGTCTCTCTGCTGATCGAGCGCCCATACTCAGAGTGTGCCTTCTTTTTTTTTATACTATGTCCATCCGGCTATATACTAAAACAGTGCCACTTTTTACTTAGCGCATGAACTATTGGGCCTCGTGCACGTAGTAATCCTCTTTCAGATCTGGTTTTCCTCGGATTGTGTTATGCCCAGGTTTGTTAGCCATCTGTATGTCTTCCTTGGAGAAATGTTACATGTTGTTTTAGTTCTTTTGGCCCATTTTTTGATTGGTCATTTATTTTTCTGGAGTTGAGCTGGAGGAGTTGCTTGTATATTTTTGAGATTATTATAATCCTTTGTCTGTTGCTTCGTTTGCTATTATTTTCTCCCAATCTGAGGGCTGTCTTTTCACCTTGCTTATAGTTTCCTTTGTTGTGCAAAAGCTTTTAAGTTTCATTAGGTCCCATTTGTTTATTTTTGCTTTTATTTCTAAAATTCTGGGATGTGGGTCATAGAGGATCCTGCTGTGATTTATGTCGGAGAGTGTTTTTGCCTATGTTCTCCTCTAGGAGTTTGATAGTTTCTGGTCTTACATTTAGATCTTTAATCCATTTTGAGTTTATTTTTGTGTATGGTGTTTAGTTAGAAAGTGTTCTAGTTTCATTCTTTTACAGGTGGTTGACCAGTTTTTCCCAGCACCACTTGTTAAAGAGGTTGTCTTTTTTCCATTGTATATCCTTTTGCCTCCTTTGTCGAAGATAAGGTGACCATAGGTTCGTGGATTTTATCTCTGGGCTTTCTATTCTGTTCCATTGATCTATATTTCTGTCTTTGTGCCAGTACCATACTGTCTTGATGACTGTGGCTTTGTAGTAGAGTCTGAAGTCAGGCAGATTGATTCCTCCAGTTTCCATTCTTCTTTCTCAGGATTACTTTGGCTATTCGAGGTTTTTTGTATTTCCATACAAATTGTGAAATTATTTGTTCTAGTTCTGTGAAAAATACCGTTGGTAGTTTGATAGGGATTGCATTGAATCTATAGATTGCTTTGGGTAGTATAGCCATTTTGACAATATTGATTCTTCCAATCCATGAACACGGTATATTTCTCCATCTGTTTGTGTCCTCTTTGATTTCTTTCATCAGTGTTTTATAGTTTTCTATGTATAGGTCTTTTGTTTCTTTAGGTAGATATACTCCTAAGTATTTTATTCTTTTTGTTGCAATGGTGAATGGTATTGTTTCCTTAATTTCTCTTTCTGTTTTCTCATTGTTAGTGTATAGGAATGAATGCAAGAGATTTCTGTGTGTTAATTTTATATCCTGCAACTTTACTGTATTTCATTGATTAGCTCTAGTAATTTTCTGGTAGAGTCTTTAGGGTTTTCTATGTAGAGGATCATGTCATCTGCAAACAGAGAGAGTTTCACTTCTTCTTTTCCTATCTGGATTCCTTTTACTTCTTTTTCTGCCCTGATTGCTGTGGCCAACACTTCCAAAAACTATGTTGAATAGTAGTGGTGAGAGTGGGCACCCTTGTCTTGTTCCTGATTTCAGGGGAAATGCTTTCAATTTTTCACCATTGAGGGTGATGCTTGCTGTGGGTTTGTCATATATAGCTTTTATTATGTTGAGGTATGTTCCTTCTATTCCTGCTTTCTGGAGAGTTTTAATCATAAATGGATGTTGAATTTTGTCAAAGGCTTTTTCTGCATCTATTGAGATAATCATATGGTTTTTATCTTTCAATTTGTTAAATGTGGTGTATTACATTGATTGATTTGCGGATATTAAAGAATCCTTGCATTCCTGGGATAAAGCCCACTTGGTCATGATGTATGATTTTTTTTATATGTTGTTGGATTCTGTTTGCTAGAATTTTGTTAAGGATTTTTGCATCTATGTTCATCAGTGATATTGGCCTGTAGTTTTCTTTTTTTTGTGGCATCTTTGTCTGGTTTTGGAATTAGGGTGATGGTGGCCTCATAGAATGAGTTTGGAAGTTTACCTTCTTCTGCAATTTTTCTGGAAGAGTTTGAGTAAGATAGGTGTTAGCTCTTCTCTAAATTTTTGGTAGAATTCAGCTGTGAAGCCATCTGGTCCTGGGGCTTTTGTTTGCTGGAAGATTTCTGATTACAGTTTCGATTTCCTTGCTTGTGATCGTTTTGTTAAGATCTTCTATTTCTTCCTGGTTCCTTCAGTTTTGGAAAGTTATACTTCTCTAAGAACTTGTCCATTTCTTCCAAGTTGTCCATTTTATTGGCATAGAGCTGCTGGTAGTAGTCTCTTATGATCCTTTGTATTTCAGTGTTGTCTGTTGTGATCTCTCCATTTTCATTTCTAATTTTGTTAATTTGGTTCTTCTCCCTTTGTTTCTTAATGAGTCTTGCTAATGGTTTGTCAATTTTGTTTTTATTTTTTTCAAAAAACCAGCTTTTAGCTTTGTTAATTTTTGCTATGATCTCTTTAGTTTCTTTTGCATTTATTTCTGCCCTAATTTTTAAGATTTCTTTCCTTCTACTAACCCTGGGGTTCTTCATTTCTTCTTCCTCTAGTTGCTTTAGGTGTAGAGTTAGGTTATTTATTTGACTTTTTTCTT
The DNA here is from genome assembly GCA_020976825.1 of Odocoileus hemionus. Lineage (NCBI taxonomy): Eukaryota > Metazoa > Chordata > Mammalia > Artiodactyla > Cervidae > Odocoileus > Odocoileus hemionus. Next base: position 9,839 of record JAJLRB010002734.1, on the reverse strand, counting down.
GTTTCTTGAGGTAGGCCTGTAATGCTATGAATCTTTCCCCTTAGCACTGCTTTTACAGTGTCCCATAGGTTTTTGGGTTGTTGTGTTGTGTTTCATCCAGCCCTTCACTTTTAGTCTGTATGTGTCCCTTGTTTTGAGGTGGGTCTCTTGTAGACAGCATATATAGGGGTCTTGCTTTTGTATCCATTCAGCCAGCCTTTGTCTTTTGGTTGGGGCATTCAACCCATTTACATTTAAGGTAATTATTGATAGGTATGGTCCTGTTGCCATTTATTTTGTTGTTTGGGGTTCACGTTTATACCACCTTTCTGTGTTTCCTGTCTAGAGAAGATCCTTTAGTATTTGTTGAAGAGCTGGTTTGGTGGTGCTGAATTCTCTCAGCTTTTGCTTGTCTGTAAAGCTTTTGAGTTCTCCTTCATATCTGAATGAGATCCTTGCTGGGTAGAGTAATCTAGGTTGTAGGTTATTCTCTTTCATTACTTTAAGTATGTCCTGCCATTCCCTTCTGGCCTGAAGGGTTTCTATTGATAGATCAGCTGTTATCCTTATGGGAATCCCTTTGTGTGTTATTTGTTGTTTCTCCCTTGCTGCTTTTAATATTTGTTCTTTGTGTTTGATCTTTGTTAATTTGATTAATATGTGTCTTGGGGTGTTTCGCCTTGGGTTTATCCTGTTTGGGACTCTCTGGGTTTCTTGGACTTGGTTGGCTATTTCTTTCCCCATTTTAGGGAAGTTTTCAGCTATTATCTCCTCGAGTATCTTCTCATGGCCTTTCTTTTTGTCTTCTTCTTCTGGGACTCCTATGATTCGAATGTTGGGACGTTTCACATTGTCCCAGAGGTCCCTGAGGTTGTCCTCATTTTTTTTTATTCTTTTTTCTTTTTTCCTTCATTTATTTCCACCATTTTATCTTCTATCTCACTTATCCTATCTTCTGTCTCTGTTATTCTACTCATGGTTCCCTCCAGAGTGTTTTTGATCTCATTTATTTCATTATTAATTTTTAATTGATTTTTTTAATTGATTTTTTTAAATTTCTTCTAGGTCCTTGTTAAACATTTCTTGCATCTTCTCAATCTTTGTCTCCAGGCTATTTATTTGTAACTCCATTTTGTTTTCAAGATTTTGGATCATTTTTATTATCATTATTCTAAATTCTTTTTCAGGTAGATTCCCTATTTCCTCCTCTTTTGTTTGACTTGGTGGGCTTTTTTCATGTTCCTTTAGCTGTTGGGTATTTCTCTGCCTTTTCATCTTGTTTAGATTGCTGTGTCTGGAGTGGGCTTTCTGTATTTTTGTGGTCTGAGGTTCCTTTTTATTGTGGAGGTTTCACCCAGTGGGTGGGGTTGGACAATTGGTTTGTCAAGGTTTCCTGGTTAGGGAAGCTTGTGTCAGCGTTCTGGTGCGTGGAATTGGATTTCTTCTCTCTGGAGTGCAATGGAGTGTCCAGTAATGAGTTTTGCGATGGGTCTCTGTGTTAGGTGTGACTTTGGAGAGCCTGTATGTTGACACTCAGGTCTAAGTTCCTGCGTTGCTAAAGAATTTGCGTGGTATGTCTTGTACTGGAACTTATTGGCTCTTGGGTGGTGGTTGGTTTTGGTGTAGGTATGGAAGCTTTTGGATGGTCTCTTATTCCTTAATGTTTCGTGTAGTCAGGAGTTTTCTGGTTTTCTCAGGATTTGGGCTCAAGTCTCCTGCCTCTGGATTTCAGTTTTATTCTTCCAATAGTCTCAAGGCTTCTCCAACTATACAGCACTGATAATAAAACTTCTAGATTAATGGTGAAAAGATTCTCCACCGTGAGAGACAACCAGAGAGGTTCACAGAGTTACATGAAGAATAGGAGAGGGACGAAGGAGATAGAGGTGAGCAGGAGGAGAAAAAGGGGACTCAAGAGGAGAGAGACAGGTCTATGCAGTTATCTGTTCCCAAAGTGTTCTCCGTAGCCCAGACACCCACAAAGATTCACAGAGTTGGATTGGGAAGAGAAGGGGAATGGAGGAAATAGAGGTGTTCTGAGGTAGAAAACAGAGAGTCAAAAGTGGGAGAGTATCACCACACTCCTGAATAGAAATGGGAACTGAATATTGGATTCTTAAATGACCAAAATTTATATCACATACTACTGAAAAACAAAGATTGAAAACCTAGTGTAGAGGTTAGACTCTTTGAAATACAATATTTAAAAACAAAAACACAAAAAAAAATTTAGAACTGTATATGAAGTTGGGTTTAAAAATAGGGTTTCTCTCTTTTTTTTTTTGGCAAGGTTATAGTGAAATGAAAATGAAAGTTAAGGAATAATAGAGGAGTATTAGAGGACTAGGAGAGAAAAACAAGAAACAGAAAAAAAAAAAAAAAAAAAAAAAAATTTTTTTCCCTAATTAAAAAAATCGTAAAAATATATGAAAATGAAAGTTGAGGAGTAATGGGGGAGTAATAGGGAATTATAAAAGAAATAAAAAAAAAAATAAAAAATAAAAAATAAAAAAAGGAAAGAAAAAAATTTTTTTTTAATTAAAAAAAAAAATTATGTACATATATATCTAGGAATTTCTCTGGGGTTTTGTTGCGGTCACGTAGGTTCAGTTCAATTTCAGATAGCTCCTCTTTCCAGCTTACACTTCTCGATATCTGTAGGCCCCTTCCGGTGTAGTCGGTGTTACCTTCAGGGATTTTAATCTGTTGCACCGGTCCTTTCTGAAGCGGTTCCCTTTGTTTATTTGGTTTCTGTTTTGCCGTCTCTTTGGTGTCTAATTTCCTCCCCCTGACACAGCGCGGGCGTGAGGTGATCTCTTATTTAGGTTCGCTAGTTCAGTTCAGTCCTGCTACGGGGAGGGCGGGGCGCTGCAGACAGATACCGCTCTGTGTGGATAGCACTCACCGTGTTCCGGCCACACTGGGTTTTTGCCCCGCTCACGGGTGTCTGTGCTTTCGCCGTCTACACTGCTCAGGCTCCCGGCTGCTCTATATGGAGCGGGCCCTGCGTTGAGTGCGGTTCCAGTTTTTCGGGTACTCCACAAAAAGCGCAGATATATCTGTTGCTCCTGCGTTTTTGTGCCTTCCCGGTCCTGAGCGGTTCAGGCAGCCAGAGGCTTGGGCGTACTCTCCCGGTGGCAGCAGCGCAGTCCTTTCCTCCTCCGCGGCGAGCGTGGGCTCCAGGGCAGCCAGAGGCTTGGGGCTGTAATCTCCCGTGGCGGCATGCGCGCCTTTTCCTCGCCTCCGCAGGCGAGCGGATGGTCCCATTCAGCCAGAGGCTTGGGCGCTCGATTCTCCTCGGGTACGGCGGACTTTATTCCCTCCTCCGCGGCCTCAGAACGCGCCCGCACAGTCGGGTTCTCAGGAAGTCTTTAGCTAGAACACAGGAGGCCTTGTGTTGCGTGTGAGGGAGGGGGTGGCATTCTCAGGGGCTAAGTTCGCCCTATTGCCCTTTCACTCCCCCCTCCCCACTGCCTCCTACCTCCAGCGGGGTTGGGCCGGCTCTTCTCTGGCGTGATTCCTCAGTCCCTTTGTTTTGCGAACCGCCGGGCAGTGGGTTTTCGGGCCGGTATAATTTGTCCCCTTGCTAAATTCCCACAGTTCCAAAAGAGACTCCCTACGATTGCTTTCACAGGGTCTCGGCGGTTCGGCCGGTCAACACATTACCCTATGCAATGCCCGACCGCAATCCTCTTCTGTTCCGCCACCTGATTGTTGCTGGCGGGTTACACCGGGCGTCTGGGGTACTTTTTTCTGCTGGATTGCTTTTAGCAAAAAAAAAACGTAAGCTGGGTCCTTGTTTATTTTTCCTCCCAGTTAGATTTGCCGAAAACTTCCCCCACTTCTCTTCCAATTTCAATCATGAGGCTCGTCAGTTCCGTCTTTACTTTCTGCCATAAGTGTGTTGTCTTCTGCATATCTTGACATTATTGATATTTCTCTTGGCAATCTTGATTCCAGCTTTGTGCTTCTTCCAACCTGGCAATTTCACATGATATACTCTGCATAGATAAAGTTAAATAAAAGCCGAGGGACAATTGCAGCTTGACATCCTCCCTTTCCCAATTTGGAATCCATTCTAATAGTTTCCATATCTGTTTCTAACTTTTGCTTCTTGACTTGCATACAGATTTCTCAGTAGTGCAGGTATACGTGGTCTGGTATACCCATCTCTCTTGAAGAATTTTCCACAGTATTTGTTGTGATCCACACAGACAAAGGGCTTTAGTATAGTCAAATGAAGCAGAAGTAGAATGTTTTTCATAGAATTCTCTTGCTTTTTTTGATTGATCCAATGATTGTTGGCAAATTTGATGTCCTTGTTCCACTGCCTTTTACTATATATCCCGCTTGAACAACTGGAAGTTCATGGTTCATGTATTGTTTGAAAGGCCCTGTCTTGGAGAATGTTTTAAGGCATTACTTTTGCTAGCATGTGAGATGAGTGCAAATTGTGTTGTATATCTGAACATTCTGTTGGGCACTTGCTTTCTTTGGGATTGGGAGTGAAAACTTGACCTTTTCCCAGTCCCCTGTGGCCACTGCTAAGGTTATAATTCAAATTTGCTGTCATGGAACAGTATGAAAAAGGCACAAATCACCAAGTTACTTTGCAAGAAAAATAAGTTACTGCAATACATTATCCATTGATACTAGTATATGTTTCACTAATAACAATTGCTCCCCATCCCCTTTCTTTTCAGTGCCTTTTCAGCATATACTATACCTTTTCCTATTCAATAGTTAATTCAATATTGAAAAATCTTGAAAGTGCAATTTAAAATGACAAATAAAACACATCATGGGTATCAGAGTTTTCTAACTATGTACATAAATTCTTTTTTTTTTTTTTTTTTTGGAAGGGAGCATTGCCTTTTATTTTTTTTATTTGTTTTTTTTTTTTTTTTTTATTTTTACATTTAGAAATTCTTTATTTAGTTTATTTTATTTTATTTTTTTTTTTTATTAGTTGGAGGCTAACTTACATCAACAGTATTGTAAGTGGGTTTTGTCCATACCATTGACATGAATCAGCCATGGGTTGTAACATGTAGTTCCCCCAACCCGATCCCCCCATCCCACCTCCCTCTCCACCACGCCATCTCTCTGTCCTTCCCATGCACAAGGCCTGAGCGCATGTGTCCTCATGCATCCAACCTGGCTTGTGATATCTGTTTCACCCTAGATATACATGTTCGATGCTGTTCTCTTGAAACATCCCACCCCCGGTTCTCCCATAGAGTCCACAGTCCGTCCTATACATCTGAGTCCCTCTTTTTTCTTTTTTGCATATAGGGTAATCGTTACATCTTTTTCTAATTCCATATATATTTGTTAGTATACTGTAAATGGTCTTTATCTTTCTGGCTTACTTCGCTCTGTATAATGGGCTCCAGTTTCATCCATCTCATTAGAACTGATTCAAATGAATTCTTTTTAATGGCTGAGTAATATTCCATGGTGTATATGTACCACAGCTTCCTCATCCATTCGTCTGCTGATGGGCATCTAGGTTGCTTCCATGTCCTGGCTATTATAAACAGTGCTGCGATGAACATTGGGGTGCACGTGTCTCTTTCAGATCTGGTTTCCTTGGTGTGTATGCCTAGAAGTGGTATTGCTGGGTCATATGGCAGTTCTATTTCCAGTTTTTTAAGAAATCTCCACACTGTTTTTCCATAGTGGCTGTACTAGTTTGCATTCCCACCAACAGTGTAAGAGGGTTCCCTTTTCTCCACACCCTCTCCAGCATTTATTGCTTGTAGACTTTGGATAGCAGCCATCCTGACTGGCGTGTAATGGTACCTCATTGTGGTTTTGATTTGCATTTCTCTGATAATGAGTGATGTTGAGCATCTTTTCATGTGTTTTTTAGCCATCTGTATGTCTTCCTTGGAGAAATGTCTGTTTAGTTTCTTTGGCCCATTTTTTGATTGGGTCATTTATTTTTCTGGAGTTGAGCTGGAGGAGTTGCTTGTATATTTTTGAGATTAATCCTTTGTCTGTTGCTTCATTTGCTATTATTTTCTCCCAATCTGAGGGCTGTCTTTTCACCTTGCTTATAGTTTCCTTTGTTGTGCAAAAGCTTTTAAGTTTCATTAGGTCCCATTTGTTTATTTTTGCTTTTGTTTCTAAAATTCTGGGATGTGGGTCATAGAGGATCCTGCTGTGATTTATGTCGGAGAGTGTTTTGCCTATGTTCTCCTCTAGGAGTTTTATAGTTTCTGGTCTTACATTTAGATCTTTAATCCATTTTGAGTTTATTTTTGTGTATGGTGTTAGAAAGTGTTCTAGTTTCATTCTTTTACAGGTGGTTGACCAGTTTTCCCAGCACCACTTGTTAAAGAGGTTGTCTTTTTTCCATTGTATATCCTTGCCTCCTTTGTCGAAGATAAGGTGACCATAGGTTCGTGGATTTATCTCTGGGCTTTCTATTCTGTTCCATTGATCTATATTTCTGTCTTTGTGCCAGTACCATACTGTCTTGATGACTGTGGCTTTGTAGTAGAGTCTGAAGTCAGGCAGATTGATTCCTCCAGTTCCATTCTTCTTTCTCAAGGTTACTTTGGCTATTCGAGGTTTTTGTATTTCCATACAAATTGTGAAATTATTTGTTCTAGTTCTGTGAAAAATACCGTTGGTAGCTTGATAGGGATTGCATTGAATCTATAGATTGCTTTGGGTAGTATAGCCATTTTGACAATATTGATTCTTCCAATCCATGAACACGGTATATTTCTCCATCTGTTTGTGTCCTCTTTGATTTCTTTCATCAGTGTTTTATAGTTTTCTATGTATAGGTCTTTTGTTTCTTTAGGTAGATATACTCCTAAGTATTTTATTCTTTTTGTTGCAATGGTGAATGGTATCGTTTTTCCTTAATTTCTCTTTCTGTTTTCTCATTGTTAGTGTATAGGAATGCAAGAGATTTCTGTGTGTTAATTTTATATCCTGCAACTTTACTGTATTCATTGATTAGCTCTAGTAATTTTACTGGTAGAGTCTTTAGGGTTTTCTATGTAGAGGATCATGTCATCTGCAAACAGAGAGAGTTTCACTTCTGTCTTTTCCTATCTGGATTCCTTTACTTCTTTTTCTGCCTGATTGCTGTGGCCAACCCTTCCAAAACTATGTTGAATAGTAGTGGTGAGAGTGGCAACCCTTGTCCTTGTTCCTGATGTTCGAGTCAGGGGAAATGTCTGTTCAAATTTTTCACCTTAAACTTTCTTAGCCTGTTCCTATTTGAAAAACTGAGACTAACAATTGCTATTGCCTCTAAAGGGGAGCATGAGGTTACACTTAAATCTCTTTTTCACATGTTGGACACATAGTAAGTGCTCCCGAGAAATTAGGAGGGAAAAACTGCTTAGAGGTTTCATATGAAAATCAAGAATAAAGGGAAAGATTAAAAGGCAGCTATAGCAATGTCTTAGCTGAATACTAACAATGTTATGAAGATGAAACCATAAAACATGACAGACATATCTTGGAGATATTGTGGGTTTGGTTCCAGACCATAACAATAAAGCAAGTCACACAATTTTTTTATTTCCCTGTGCATATGAAAGTTAAGCTTATACTATACTGTAAACTGTACTGTATACTAATAAAATATGTGATAGCATTAATTCTAAAAATACAATGTACCTATTTTAGCCCTAATTTAAAAATACTTTGTTGCTAAAAATTCTTGCATTTGACGATACAGAATTACCTCAAAAACCTTCAATTTGTAAAACAATGCAATCTCTGTGAAGTACCACAAATCAAAGCACAATAGAACAAGTTTGCCTCTTTTTGCTTACATAGGCCATGCACTTCATAACGCCCTATGACAACCTGGTAAAGGGGATAGGTTTGGCTTCTTTTAAACAGCTTATTTTTTCCATTAATTTTTATTATCAATTTATTGTTTGCTATGCTGTGCTTGTCTTAGGTCACCAGTCACTTCCAACTCTTTGCAAACCCCATTGAACTGTAGCCCTCCCAGGCTCCTCTGTCGCATGGGGAATCTAACTCCAGGCAATGAATAACTGGAGTGGGGTGCCATTTCCTTGTCCCGGGGATCTTTCCCAACCCCAGGGATCAAAAACCAGGTCTCCACGCACATTGCAGAAAGGATTACTTTACCATCTGAGCCAACAGGGAAGTCCCAAGAATATTGTAGTTTGGTAGCCTCTAGTCGCCTTCTATTAGGGGAATCTTCCCCCAACCCAGGAATTGAACTGTCCGGTCTTCCTATATTGCAGGAAGATTCCTTTACCAGTCAAGATCTTATCAGGGAAGCCTGCTTACATAGTAGAAGTATAACTTGATTCTTAATGATGATGTTCCAATTTCAGGGGTTATTGCACAGTGAATCAGTTTCATCTATAAATAGAACAAGATTATTAACATAATACAATCACACTACGACACACACACACATACATATAAAATTATTTGTTTCCAGACTTTTTTCTCCTCCAAGATTTATTACAAAATACTGAGTATAGTTCCCCTGTGCTATACCAGTAGCTTGCTTTAGTAACAGTGAAGAGAAAACTTAATTCAAATTTCATGGACAACATTAGGCGATCCCCAAGTACTCAACTCACCTAAAAATTATTTACTAAAACCCCACATTATGAACTTTATCTAGGCATTGTTTATTATTATTTAAAATCTTTTATGATATTATAAAATGGAGACAACTTCTGTGGAAAGATGTTGGTATATATATATGTGTGTGTGTGTATATATATATACACACATACACACATCATAAATATAATATGTATATATACACAGAATATTATTCAACACACATATAGAATATTACTCAACTCCTTATAAAGGAATGACATAATGCCAAATTGCAGCAACATGGGATTGGCACCTGGTAGATGATCATACTAAGTGAACGTAAGTCAGGGACAGAAAATAGGCAAATATCATATGATGTTCACTTATTATGCAGAATCTAAAAAAAAATGATAATGAATGAACTTATTTACAAAACAGAAATAGACTCAAGCTTAGTGAATGAACTTATGGTTAGATCAGATGGGTAAAGGGTGAGGGAGAGATTAGATTAGGGAGTGTTATGACCATTGACATATACACAGTGCTTATATTTAAAAAACCTAGATAACCAACAGGAACCTATAGCACAGATAACCTCTGCTCAATATTTCTGTAATAACCTAAAATGAGAAAAAGAAACTTGAAAAATGAATATATATACATGTATACATGTAACTTGAATTACTTTGCAGTACAACATGAAACTAAATAAAACATTGCTAATCAGCTATAGTCCTAATAACAAATAAAAAATAAAAGCTTTTTTTACACCCGCATAACCCTCCAATGATTTTTATGTATTATAAATGGTGCCACTTCTATGAAAAACAATATGTAGATTCCTCAAAAAATTAAAAATAGAACTACAGTATTTTCCAGCAAACCCACTTCTGGTGCGTATGCTAAAGGATTGAAAACAGAGCCTCAATGAGACATTGGACACCCATATGCACAGCAGCACTGTTCATAATAGCCAAGATGTGGAAGCAATCTAAATGTCCGATGGTGGATAAATTGATTTAAAAAATGTGGTGTGAAATACTATTTAGCCTTAAAAAGGCAGGAAGTTCTGTCACATGTTGCAACATGGATGAATCTTGACAACAGTATATTAAGTGAAATAAGCCAGTTATGAAAACACAAATTGTGTATCAAAGTAGTCAAATTCATAGAAACAGAAAATAGATGGTGGTTAGTAGGAGCTGAGGAGAGGAGGAAAGAAGAGTTGTTTTTTAATGGATATAGAATTTTAAATTTTGAAAAACTGAAAAAATTCAGGGGGTTCTTTCAAAGCC